>PVIU01007351.1:0-92227 GCA_004026605.1 Ondatra zibethicus
TAGACATTACTTTCTTATAGCATTTTCTTCAGTGGTGTAGCCACAGGTAAGATGGTCTCTAAATATGTCTCTAAATAACCCTTCGTTCATGTTCATATAAATACTTTAATTCTAATAGGAAAGGGATCATTGAGACTAGGATGAGATAAGAGAGGGTAATGGGTGGTGACTATGACCAACATACATTATATACATGCCAAAATGAAGCCCATTATTATATATAGTTAATTTATGTTAAAGTATTATGGATAATTAAATATATGTTGCTGTACCATAGCAATGCTGGTCAATTCCTCGAACTCCTGAGTTATATGCTAAAAGCCTGTAAAAAGCTGAAACTTACCCAAGAAAAGGGAACCTTGCATTGCTTTTAAAGATCAATAAATTAAAGCCCTTCTTCACTATCTTTTCTTAGCTATTTTAGAATCAGGTAACACCACATGATGAGCTGAGCACGTGAGGTTAGCTTGGGCACCAAAAATAGTGAGGGCAGGCTGAACGTGGAAGCGAAAAACAAAAGTAAAGAGGAAAGCATAGGAATGACTTCAAAATTACTTTTCTGGTCAAGGTTAGAGCAAATGAGTTTTTTAATTATACTGGTTAAAACTGTCCTGCTTATGGATACAGTTATTATTTCTCATTCTCTTTTGACTTCTTGGAAGGTCAGATAAGCAAATTAGAGAGCGGTACCACAGAATTTCCACATAAGTGGAAATTCATAGCTCCACATATTGGTTTGGTATGTTGAACCTAGTGCAGAAGGTCAGTCCAAACTAATAACTTGCTATGAATAATAAATATATATACACATATACACACATATATACTAGGTTTAACAGCGATTAACTTACCATGATCTACATCATGACACCCCATGTTGATTTGAAAACAAAAACATAGACACCAAAGTTGCCAAGGGATTTGTACTCAGTGGTAAGAGTCCTGATTTGTCTAAACACCTACAGGAACATTTCAAAGAGCATCTGGGGACAGTGTAACACTCTCAGTTGGGCAGGAGAGGTAGGTGCCATTCTCTTGGGAAATGGGGACTCTTTCCTGACTACATGTGAAAGGCCTGGAGTAAAGGGAACCCAGATACCCATCACTCACGTCCTGAGGCAGACCAGTTTTAGGAAGAGGGCGGATGGAAACTGAACCCTTTAAAGTACCTATGCCCTTTGCATGCAATGCTTTTGCATGGAGTCCATGGGCCCTGTGAAGCCTGCTCTGCTAAACATCACCGCCTGAGTCCACGACAGCATGAATGTCTGAAGTATGTTTCACGCGGGAGGAAGTCTGAGCACGGGGCTCAGGCTGCTCTGCTTCCCGGCCAGGGTTCTTTGTCTGGCTTGCAGAAGTCCTCATGTGGTGGAAAGAGAGGAGATGAGTGAATTCTCTTGTGTCTATTTTTTTTAATTTATTAAAAAATATGGAACGCTTCACAGATTTGCGTGTCATCCTTGCGCAGGGGCCATGCTATTCTTCTCTGTATTGTTCCAATTTTAGTATATGTGCTGCCGAAGCGAGCACTCTGATGTCTATTCTTATAAGGTAGAGGTTCTGAAACTGTGCGTTGTGACCCTTTGGGAGTCAAAGGACCCTTTCACAAAAGTCACCTAAGACTATCAGACAACATATTTACACATATTTACATTATGATTCATAACAGTAGCAAAAATAGCATAATGAAGTAGAGACAAAATCATTTTCATGGTTGGGGCTCACCACAACATGAGGAATTGTATTAAAGGGTCCCAGCCCCAGGAAAGTTGGGAACCGCTGTTTAAGGGCATTAATTCTTTGACTTCAGAACACCACACTTGCAATCTCATTTGATTTTAATGACTTCCTGACTCTGCATATGGTCACAATAGGAGCTAGGGTTTCAGTACATGAATTTGGGGAATATGGAGGGACACAGACATTGAGCCTGCGATATCTTCCCATGTAATTATTTTTAGGGAGAAGATAGCTTGTTTCCTTCTACTTGTAGATAGGTTGCTCAACAATCGGAGAGTTGGCTGAGAACTTGTGGGCATTTTCATCAGTGACCTTGATCAGGCACGCTGAGCTCTGTCTGTGGTCTGTGGCAGAAGCCAGGGACCGGAGGGCTTGACCCACTGCCCACATGTCCCCATGTCGTGGGAATATCTGACCTACCCACGGGAGTCTGTAACCATCCAGACAGACTCCTTGACGCAACAACTTTCCTCATGCTCTTAGGATCGTTAGCGCCGGTTTATGGCCAATTTCAAAAGCCTTTGACCTCAATGGAACCTTGCAATATTTACATAAACTTCCATCTTCTTAAGACCCTGGTAGTTGTACAGATAATGAGATCGTGGCTTTCTCTTACAAGTAAGTCCTAGACTTGATGGTCATGCTGGTTGTTTCGAGGACATACAGGGGCTTGAATTTTGTCATTTTAGGCAATTTCCATATTTATTCTCAGATTCCTTTCCCAAAGGGTTTACTGGGATAATAATACACACACACACACACACACACACACACACACACACACACACACACACAGCCACTTCAACTTTGACAGGATTTAGTTTTTTTGCTTTGTTTTGTTTTTGTTTTTGTTTTTTCAAGACAGGACTCCTCTGTGGCTTTGGAGCCTGTCCTGAAACTAATTCTGTAGACCAGGCTGGCCCCAATCTCAGAGATCCTCCTGCTGTGTCACCAGACCTGGCTTTGTACATAGGGGCTAGTGACACAAATTAAGTTGTTCATGTTTATACACCTTACCCACTAGCTGTCAAGCCATCTCTACAGCTTACTTTTTCATTGATTTAGGGTGTGTGTGCGTGTGTGTGTGTGTGTGTGTGTGTGTGTGTGTGTGTGTGTGTGCATGCGTGTGTATGTGCAGACACATCATAGCATGTATGTGGAGGTCAGAGGACAGTTTACAGGGGTCAGTCCTTTCGTTCCACTGTGTGTATTCCAGGTACCAAACCCAGGTTAGCGCAGCCCTGTGGTGAGCACCCACTAAGCCACCTCAGCAGCTGAAAGACATCTTCCTGGGAAAATGTCACCCCTTGCCAACACGTGTATTCATTTCCTTTGTGTCAAGAGAGGAGGCAGCCTGGCTCTTCTTTCTGCACCGCTCATAACCTCACTGCTTTTGGTGACACCAACTACGGCTGATTGGATTTCTTTTCATTTACTTTACATGTATGTATGTTTTGTTTGCTTATATCTCTGTGCACCACATCCGTGCCTGACGCCCACAGAAGCCAGGAAAGGGTGACCCATCCTCGGGACTGGAGTTATGAGTGGTTGTAACCTGGGGTGCTGGGAATCGAACCCCAGTCCTCTGGGGAAGAGCAGCCCATGTTCTTAACAGCTGAGCCACCATCACTCCAGCTCTGGATAGATTCTTTTAGCGAATGTATGCTGTTAAGATTCACTGTGACCCCTGCCCTGCCTCTGGCTGCCATCTTTATATGGAAATGTGGGGATTAACCTGAACTCACACAGGGCCCTGCCATACAAAGAGAAGAGGACCCTGATTCAAGTGAGCGCTACAATGCCAGTTGCCTTTGTCAGCTTGACACAAATCTAGACATATCTGGGAATGGGGAATCCTAATTGAGAAAATGCCTTCATAAGATTAGCCTATAGGCAGCTTATAGGGCAATTAGTTGATTAATGATTGATATGGGGGTGCCCTGCATGGATGGTCCTGGGTGCTATAAGAAAGTACGCTGAGAAAACTATTTTGATAGTCAAGAGTAACCTTCTATTTGACGAAGGAAACAGCCTATGGCTCTGGAGTGTGATTGGTGATAAAATGGATGTACAGAGCTTGCACACAGAGCTCTGAGCCATGTGGGTACCAGTGAGCCTGTACTGCCACCCTGCTCGTGGAGATGTTTCCGGCTTGTTCTCCTCATACCCCGCTGCTCAGGAGAGACACCTGTGATCAGGATAGCTGGGGGTGTCTACACAACACCCAGAAGCCTCCTCTCCTCAGAAATCATTTAGACATAACCCAGAAGGCCCTGCCAACCATGTGGGCTTCATGAGCCTCCTGAGTCCTCTTCTACAATGAAGGCTTAACCCGGAGGAAGCAGCTGCGTAGCGCTTTGTCCTTTCTCATTTGGAGCCAGGTTATTTTATACCTGCCCCCCCCTTCTTCACTCCTTCCCTCCCTCCTGTCCTCATTTTAGTTCCAGGAGGACAAACACAGCCCCATGAGCTAGCAACTTCATCTAATTCACCCTTAGTTCACCTGTTCTTTTGGATTTTGTTGTTGTTTTATTTCATTTTTGTTTTGTGAACGAGGATCTCATATGTAAGCCAATCTAGTTTCAACTTTGCTGTGTAGCCAAGGGTGGTCTTGAACTCCTGATCCTTTGCTTTCAGCCTTCCAAATACTGGGATTACAGACATAAGCCACTAGGCCTGGCTGGATCCTTGAATCTTCTTTTCTGCTTAGGAGCAGTCCAAGAGAAGCTACCATGGAGTCGATGAAGGAAACACATACCTCACACACAGACATGCACACCACACACACACAAGACAGACATACATTCACACTCCACTCATATACATACATACACACACATCCCACACACACCACACAGACATATATATACATACACATACACACACTCCACACACACCACACAGACATATATACATACATACATTCACACACTCCACACACAGACTCACACACACACACAAAGCAAACAAAAACAATCAGAGGTTATTAGAGGTATCTGGTTTCTACTATTTGGGGATTTGCGGCAGGAGGATCACTTGAACCCAAATGCTTGAGGTCAGGCTGGACAACATAGCAAGACTCTGTCTCCAAACAAAACAATCGCTGCTAATAAAGTTAAAAATCCTATATTACTTCAAAATAGAACTTTCCACACTGAGTTTAGTAACGATAATTTTAGGGCTGATAAAAGTTTAAATTTATTAGTCCAGTTCTTTCATTATTAAGGAAAACTAAGGCCCAGAGATATTTAAGGACTTGCCCAAAGCCGCCTGGTTAGTGGCACAAGCAATGCCACAGCCGACTTCCCCATGTTTTCAGGTCAATATTACTTTCAAAACACTGCATAGCCTCCTATGTAATGAATTAATTATCAGATTAACGATCCCACCTGTTGGTTAAAGAACAAGGGCATAAGAACATCCATACCACTCCAGCCTGTGCACTGTGAGCAAGAGAACAGAGCACAGGGGCCGGCCAAGATGTACAGGATACACAGTAGATAAACCAAGGTGTGTGTCTGTGTGTGTTGTGTGTGTGTGTGTGTGTGTGTGTGTGTGAGGGGGGGGCACAGGATACAATGAAAAAATAGGTGCTGACAAAGAACAGTTAGAAAGGGGTTTCCATTATTACAGGTTTGTAAGAACTCTGTTGATTGGGCATGATTTTGAACGTCTGAAATCCCAGAATTCAGGCAACTGTGAGTTTGAGGTCAGCTGGGTTACATAGAAAATACCAGGACAACCAGGGATATATAGCAAGACCATCTCTCAAAGGAAGTAAAAAAGAGACAGAGGGGCTCAATGGCCTCTTGGAAATCCTCCAGTGTTTCTACCTGTGGAATACAAATACCTAGAGGAGGAAGCCTATGGTTCTTGAGTGTAGGCTCAACCATCAAGAGGTGTACTCTCAGATCCAGCGATCCCAATGTTAGAAGCCACGAGTGGAGAAAAAGGGCATTGCTCTTATGGTTGTCATTGCTGCAGCTAGCAAACAAACAGAAGGTACAAATCCCACTCTGCATCATAAGAGAAACAATGCTCCCACTCATGCAGGAGCCGGGATGGGGTGGAGAGCAGCATCCCAACAGCATCCCTGCAGAAGGTGAGACTTGATGGAGAGCAGCATCCCAACAGCATCCCTGCAGAAGGTGAGACTTGATGGAGAGCAGCAACCCTGCAGGAGCCGGGACTGGGTGGAGAGCAGCATCCCTGAGACCCTGCAGGAGCTGGTACTGGGTGGAGAACAGCATCCCTGCATCCCTGCAGGAATTAGGACTGGGTGGAAAACAGAATCCCTGCATCCCTGCAGGAACTAGGACTGAGTGGAAAGCAGCATCCCTCCAGGACCTCAACATCCTTTCAGGGCCATGCTCTGTGTGTCTGCTAGGCTAAGAGCAGCTTCACTCAGAAGATCTGGGCTGGCCTGCCAAGTGGACTGAGGTATACCTAACTGTGCCCCGGGGCTGAAGATCCAGCAGGGGAGATCTCTTTCTCCACCTGCCAACAGCCAAACCATGACCAGATCTATAAAGGAGAAGTCATTCCCAATCAGGAAGTCAAGTAGAAATGAAAGATCTGAAAGAATGAAATGCTCAAGTTCAAGTTGGAGAAACCTTATTCTGTTCACATAGCTACAAGAGGTTTGTGATGTCTACTGATTATAACCCAAGAAGGAACTTTAACCATTTGATCCGAATCCATCTGCCTGTTACTCTGTGAACTACAGCAGGGAGATCAGATGCTCTTGCTGAGTGTATTTGCACCTTACAATCTGAGAATGAGGAAGCTTATTTGACAGGTTTAAATAAAACATTCCTAACTATAACAAAAAGCCCAGATCAATCAGAGCTTCTGCGGACTTTTAGGATAGTAATGAAAATTGTACAGTCTTGTTACCCGTCCTCCTCAATATTCTAGTGCTGTGAAGAGGCACCATGACCAAGGCAACTCTTATAAAAGAAAGCATTTAATTGGTAGCTGGCTTACAGCTTCAGAGGTTTGTCCATTGTCATCATGGCTAGGAACATGGCAGCACGCAGGCAGGCATGGTGCTGGAGAAGTAGCTGAGAGCTGCATCTATTCTTAGGCAGAGAGAGAAGGGGAGACTGGACCTAGCATGGGCTATTGGAACCTCAGACCTGCTTCCAGTGACACACTTCCTCCAACAAGGTCACATCTCTTAAGGCTTTCAAATATATGAGCCTATAGAAGTCATTCTTATTTAAACTACCACATCACCTATACCATAAGAACTGAAATAGTCAATGAAATCTCAACATGAAGCCCTGGGTTTGATGCCCATGGATGTAATAAACAAACAAATAATCCAAGGCAAATAGAAATTCAGTTTATCTTTTTTTTTTGTTTTGTTTTTCGAGACAGGGTTTCTCTGTGGCTTTGGAGCCTGTCCTGGAACTAGCTCTTGTAGACCAGGCTGGTCTCGAACTCACAGAGATCTGCCTGCCTCTGACTCCTGAGTGCTGGGATTAAAGGCGTGCGCCACCACCGCCCAGCTAAAAATTCAGTTTAAAGAAGAAGGAGGAGCTGGAGAGATGCCTCAGTGGTTAAGAGCACTTTCTAGACAACCACAAAGACCTTCCTTCGGATTCCAGCAGCTGCATAACAGCGGGGTACGGTCTTACACACTGCTGTAACCCCAAGAGATAGTACCATCACTAGGGGTTTCTGACCACCAGCCTAGCCAGAAAACAAGAGACCCAGGCACATGGAGAGACCCAGCTTCAAAGGAATGAAATAGAGTTTGATGCAGGAGGAAACCCAATGCTCTACATGGACCTCCATTCACACGCCCAGGCTTGTGTACCTGCACAGACATGTACAAGCACACACACACACACGGGTAAAAATCTTGTATTTCTCCAGGAATTCAGAAGGGAATATATCATTCCTGATGGTTGCTTACTTGTCACCAGACTCCAGAAGTGGCTTGCTCTAGACCACTGGGTAATAAAGCCATAAATCATTAAGCAATCAGGTTCTGTCAGTGCTGACTGAAAAACTGATGCTGGAACTTACATTTTCCTGGACAGACTGGCAAGAACCGCCAAGGATGCTATTTATCTCTAGTATCCAACAGAGTCTATTTTGTCTTACACAGCCTCTCAGTATTTGTTGCTTTTTCCTGATCTTGGATGCTAGAAACTTCTTTTAATTAACTTATATCTTCATATGGCATGTCCTGGCTCAACATTGGGGGTTCTGGAAGAAACTGAAAATGAGATTCAAGCAAACTGCAGGCCAATGTCTTATCTCAACAATTTAGGTCCTTTGTGCTGGAAAATGATGCTGGGGAGTAATGTGCCATGATGACCACTAGAGGTCGCTCAGACACTTGTCTTTGAATTTACAGTTCTTCAGCTGACTTGAGTTCAAACTGTTTTTATCTACAGCTGGGCCCTCATATGAATAAAATTTTGTCATAGCTCTAGTGAAATGCTTTGCCCATACAATAGCACAGCACAGCCTTTGACGAACGCTTGCTGATGGTGGCGGTGGGGTTTACAGTGGAATCTGATCAACCAAGGGGAAATTGAAGGTGTTACTGGCCAGTGATGTGCAGGAGTCTAAAGGATCAGAAAGTGACTCAGAAGAGCTGATAAACGATGTTTCAGTCCCATAACCTTTATGGAGAGCACTCAGAAACAACCATATTCTTACACAGAGCAAGACAGGACTTCAGCCCACAACAGAACCAACTGTGCAGCTGGCCCAGGGCCAGAGACTTCAGATTCTATAGCCAGCAAAAACACAGGGTTCGAAATACCCACATCTTTCTCTGTGCTCATAGATGATATATGCTGTATGTATACATATTGTCTTGTCTATTTGTATATCACGTATTGTCTACATGTATAGCAGGTATGTCCCTATCTCTAGAGACGTAATGGCTGACTAGATGCTCAATCATGGCGGAGCGAAAAGAACGCTTTATCTTAAAGTCTTCCTGCCACCAGTATTCTCCCCACCTTTACATAGGATTCTGGGTGCCCTGAGGCCAGGCTTGCCAAGAATCAGAATTCTCGTGGGTTATGTTTGCTTCCTTCAGAAATGACATCCATCATGAGGGACATCGGTGGAAAGACGTAGTCACACACATACATAATTATAAGAAGAAAAACTCACGCCATTGAGCTCTGGAGGAAAAAAAAAAAGTAAATCTCCAAGTGGTGGCCGGTGGCCTAATTTCAATCTCTACCTGCCATCTCGATTCCTTTCCCCAGTGATTCCTACTTCCAAACAGAGACCCCATCGGGACCCTGGGCTCCAGGAAAAACCACTAGTGTTTCATTAAAAATGTTTGGTTCGCCAGCTGTGGTAGCACCCACCATTAATCCCAGCACTCAGGAGGCAGAGATAGGTAGATCTCTGCCAGTGATAGGCCAGCCCGGTCTACATAGTGACCAGGTTACACAGAGGCCAGCTCTTGGTCTACAGAGTGAGTTTCGGATTAGCCAGGGCTGACTGTCTCAAAAACAGTTTTGCTTTTTGTGCCCTGGGAGTAGAGCGCAAGGGCTCGTGAGTGCTAGGCAGGGGTGGGGGGCTCGATCGTCCCTCTCTACCTCCAGCCGAGCTTCTGCTTCGGCTCTTCCCTCCTCCGACTGAAATGCTATGTGTGCCACTTTTCCGATCACCTCCCCTGGGTTTATCTTGGTCTGTGCTGCGCTTTCCATAAACCATAGTGGGGGCTGCCATCTGCCTTCCATACTTGCTGGCCTCTCAGGTGACAAGCACAGCTCAGAGACATTTCCTTGTGTGCATTTCCCTAAGCCTGAGAGGTTTCTTTGCATAAAATCCAGCACTTAAGGTTTAAAGTCGGCCTAAGGGCAATTTCCCCAACCTTATATTAAAGAATTAACATTGAACAGGTAGATGTTCGTTGGCGATTAGCATTGGTCAGACTTATGCAGGTTTTCGCCCGGTCATACATTTCATTTCTCTGTGATAAATGTCCAAGGTCACCATGTCTGGGCCACATGACAATTGCATGCTTAGTTTCTTAAGAAGCCACCAAGCTTTTCTAGAGTACAGCCATTTCCTGAGCGTGCCTTTACCATTTTCCACTGCTTTCAGCAAAGCCTGCCTGAGCCCGTACCTCCAGATCCTTAGCATTTCCTGTCCCTACCGGGTCTCAACCCCAGGCTGACCTTGAACTCCTGATCTTTCAGCATTGTGGGCACTGCACCTGTTTTCCTCTGTGCTGGGGACCAAACTCAGAGGTGAGGTACCTGCTAGGCCAGCAGTTCCCCCGACAGCTACACTCCCAGTCCCAGTACTGGCTTGGTTCTCCCAGTGCGTGTTCAGTGCCTTGACTTTGCATTTCTCTAACAGATAATAAGGTTGAACAAATTCTCATGTGCCCATTTGCCATCTGTACGTCTTCCCCCGTGACATGCCTGTCCTGTCTTTTATCTGTTTTCTAAGATGTTGTAAGCATGGGAGTTGTGATCTTCTGGTATGTTACATGTTCATCCTTTGTCTACTCCCATGGCCTCCCCGCCAAACTGTGAGCCCCAAACTCCTTGAGTCGCCTTTGTCTGTTATTTCTGTTACAGGAACAAGAAGAATAACTAACATATGTATATAATACATATACATATTACTGAATTAAAGTCCCTGGGATCATTGCTTAAGAATAAGCTCTTGTGCACACCAGGAAGAAAATCAAAATGGGCTGATTTATGCTGATATCTCATGTCGCCCAGTTAAAACTATGCTGTTTATCTAGCCTTTCAAAAAGTCAGTGTCAAGAAATCAGAGACAGCAGCCAAATGTCTCAAACAGGTCAGTTTCAAGACAATGAAATTTCCTCTGCTTAACTCCTTATCCAAACCTGAGGTTCCAGAAGGACGTGGTGCTAAACCAATCAGCAGCTTTCTTTTTAGTCTATCCCCACCCTCCATTATCACCTTATAAGGAAAATGACTTTCCCTCAGCTAATCCAATTTAGGTTTTGTTTCTGTTCTTTTCCAGCCCTTTGTTCTGTTTTTACAGACTAAAGCTTTTGCTCAATTCCTGAATGGAAAATAAAGCCAATTAAGATCATTAAGCCAAATTGTTGTCATTTCATCCTCTGACAATGCAGTGTCGCATTTACCAGAGATGGCGGGGAAAATCTCATTTACTCCAACTTCCCAGAGGAATCCAGTCTTTTCCTTTCTTTGAAATGAGGAAGCTGCTCGCTGATGTGCTCTTGAAAACTTCCCAGCTCAGAACAAACAAACAAACAACTCTGTTCTACAACCAATTGCAATCCTACTGGGCTTTTTTTTTCTTTTGGACGGGGATATATTAAAGAAAATAAGGAGGCCATTAGTCAGAATTTCTCTTTGCATTTAGAAATTCTACACAAGCAAAACAAGACTTAACTATGAGGCAGTTCCTGTAACTGGCTTTGAAAACACAAGTCTTGGCTGTGTATACTGGTACATGCCCATGGTCCCAGCTACTAGGAGGCCTGCGATCCGAAGAGCTCTCTCTTAAGGGCAGGAGTTTGAGACCAGCCACCCCAACATGGGGAGACCCTTGTCTTCAAAGTGAAACAAAACAAAGAATCCAAAACTGACCAACAACCAGAACCAAAAGCCCAAGTCTCAGCCTATGATGGTCAAACAGCAGACAGGTGACCCAATGAGGACCCCATAAACCATATTCAAAGAAGGCAGGTTCACAGCTCTCACCAGTTTAGAATAATTCTGAACCCTTCATCCACACTCAGTCACTCTTTGAACTTCTTACAACTTTAAAAAATATTTACTTTTTCTTATTTTATATGTATGGTGTTTGCCTGCACATCCGTCTGTTCTCTGTGGGTGGTGTGTGTGTGTGTGTGTGTGTGTGTATGTGTATGTGTGTGTATGAGCACACAATGCCCTTGGGGGCCAGAAGAGGGCACTGAGTCCCATGGAACTGGAGTTCCAGATGTTTGTGGCCCTGTGAGTGCTGGAAACCAAACCCAGGTCCTCTGCAAGAGTAGCCAGGACCCTTAGTCATCGGCCACCTCTCTAGCCCCCCTCTTCCAGTTTTGAATGCTACCCAGGTCATGATCGCCTTTGCTCAAATAAACTCCATTAAACTTACTTATCTCATTTTCCTTTTAGTAGGGGCCACTGTTCCACAAGCATAGCTTTTAGCTCCAGCTTTAGAATGTGCGTTCTTTCTGCACAGCTGAGGAGACAGAGAAACTCTTAAGGGAGGGTCATTCGGTCCTTCATAGAATGGCCAGTCCTGTCTTTACCTGTTGAGAGGCAAGGCAGTGCTTCAAGAGAATGTGAAGGTATTTGAGGATGGCTGATGGGGGTAAAACAGACTCCATAGAGAAGCAAAGGCTCCATCCACTTGGAAGACATTAAAACACTAATTCAAATCTTGCCATAAGCCCTGGCATCAGCATATTCTCCCAGAGTTCGTCAGCCTTTCATTTATAAGCTTATACCCCAAACACAATGTTTCCATCTTTAAAATGGGCCACATTGACACCTACAGCAGGCAGAAATTTGTTCAAATGTTAATACAGGCGATTGCTGTTTATTTCATGTTTATCCCAATGCACAGCCGTGAAGCTTCGCCCGTTCAGCCAGCATTTAGTATGTTCTTCCCAGATAGACCTGATGTGTCCTTCAAGGATGTCACTCATCTTCCTTTGCTTGGTCTCCCTCCTGCAGAAGCTCATTTCACTCTTTTTACCCCTCCCCCATGGCCCTACTACTGTTGCAAGGAGCAAGAAGCTTGTTGGTTCCTAGCCGCCCTGCTAGCTTAGACCCGAAATAATCACACGGAAACTGTATTAATTAAAACACTACTTGGCCCATTAGCTCTAACTTCTTATTGGCTAACTCTTACATCTTCATTTAACCCATTTCTAGTAATCTGTGCATCACCACGAGGTCGTGGCCTACCAGCAAAGTTACAGCACGTCAATCTCTGGCTGCTCCATGGCATCTCTCTGACTCCTCTCTTCTTCCTCCCAGCATTCAGCTTACTTTTCCTCGCCTACCTAAGTTCTGCCCTGCTATAGGTCCAAGCAGTTTCTTTATTCATTAACCAATAAAAGCAACACATAGATAGAAGGACCTTCCACACCATTTCCCCTTTTCTGTTGTAGGGGCCTGGGCCACCGGAGACAGAGGGAAGGTACCCGGCCTTAGCAGCTTTCTCTGCTTCATACAAGGCCTGGGGGCAGCAGTGGGAATCTGGGCAGCAGGGACAGCGGACATAGCAGCAGTTACTGTGAGAGTAGCATTGGCACCAGCAGATCCCCTCCAGCACAAAGAAGAGGAAGATCCCCAGGATCACCAGGCCGATAAACACCCACTCACTGTGGTTTCCTCCAATGGAGTCACTTGGTGCCAAGGGAGGTGGATGTGGCTTGTCCATCAGCATGCCAGAAGAGGGGCCTCCTCCCAAAGGGACAGAGGGGATGGAGTAGGGGCCTGGAGCCGCCGGAGACACACACTGGGAATTTTACCTGGTAAGCCACAGCCTACAGAGGGAAATCCCACATCATACTACCGTCATCCAATTATTACCGATAGAACAAATAAGATTGGCCCAGGTATGGTGCCACTCCCCCTGTAGCCTGTATGCTCAGCCGCTGATGCAGGAGGATTGCATTGTTGACTATAGGTATAGCAGATTTGGGGAAGTTTTCAGTTTTGATAACTTACACTGATGTTCCTCTCCCCAGGCCCTGCCAAACACATTCTACTCCTTGATTCGGCAAGGTTGGCCATTTTAGCTACTTCATATAAATGGGATCACATATTGTGAATTGTTTATTTTATATAATGTAACAACCTAAAGGCTTATCCATATCATTTCATATTGGAAAATTCCCCATATCTTTCTCTGTACTTTTTAAGGGTTGAATGGTATTTCATTGTGTGTGTATGTGTGTGTGTGTACACACATGTATGTACCCCATATCTCATAATAAATCCCCTATGCCCTGGCATATGTCCTTCTGTCCCATTTTTTCTAGAGAACACTAGCTCTGAGCTTGAACACTCAGCAAGAGCTTTCCGGTTCTCTCTGGTCTCCTGTACTCACCTTCACCTTCCTTTCCTTTCCTTTTCCCCTCTCCAGTTTCCCAAGCTGTTTTAAAAGCATTTCATATGGCCGGGCAGTGGTGGTAGTAGCCCACGCCTTTAATTTCAGCACTGGGGAGGCAAAGGTAGGCGGATCTCTGAGTTTGAGGCCAGTCTGGTCTACAGAGCAAGTGCCAGAACAGGCTCCAAAGCTACAGAGAAACCTTGTCTCAGAAAAAAAAAAAAAGCACTTTATATGGATTAGGATTACCTTGTGGCTTCCCCAAAACACTATGAGATACAGATTTCATTTTCCCAGTTACACATGGAGGAACTGAAGCTGGGTTAGGTGGTGCACGCCTGTAATCCCAGAACCTAGGAGGCTGAAGCAGGAGGATAGCTGTGAGTTTTAAGCCAGTACGGGCTACACAGTGAGAGTCCATCTTAAACAATCAAACCAAAACAAAGGGAAAAAAAAACGGGATAGGGGAGTGGGGGAGGGCAAGGGAGAGGAGGAAGGGGAAGAAGGTGGAGGAGGGAGATGAGGAATAACTGAGGACCAAAAGTCTATCAAAGTAACAGTTAGTAGAGGAGACTGGCACTTAAAGCCACAGGCTGACCTCCTTGTGCTAGGTAGCACAATAAAGTCCAGTTCCATCTCAATGCCCTGACTCCTCGGTCAGTTCTCTGGAAACTTCCATGAGCTTTGTTCAAAAGTTATTTCTGCCCATCCTTCAGTGTCATGGAGGCCGGCTATCCAGCAGCTCCTGAACACATGGCCCAGGGGCCTGATCCTCTCTACCTGCTTCTACAAAGCCACTTAGAGAAACAGTTACAAGGTGAGATCCTCTCATGACAGTCTCACAGAGAGACAAAGGTTTGTCCTCTTTCCACCCAGCAAGGTGCAGACACATGAAACCCCTCTGTCCCGGTTGGCTTTAGATTCAATGCTACCCGCTATGGTGTCTGGGGTTGAATTTCTGTGCCAGACTTTCCAGAGAAGTTGGGTGGGTGGATTAACCCTGAGGTGCTGGGCAGGGCTCAGCAGTATTCTTCTGTGTTTATTTTAATTAGATTTCAGCAGCTGCCGCGGTTGGCGCGGGCGGGCAGGGCAGTGCGGCTGTTCTGTGGCTGCCTTGGCATGGCGCTCGAGGAATTTGGCACCTCAGCCCTTTGCACAAGTCCGGTGGATGTCAGGGAGGGACGGAGGGTGCTTGCAGTCCGGTTTGGGAGTTAAAGGAACCAATGGGAAAACTTAGTTTGTGACCATGCCTGACCAGCCAATGAAATAGTCCGGTTTTGGTAACTGGTTGTCTAGCCTGGATTCTGGGTAGCAACAATCCAGTACACCAGTACATCTGGCGTCGCTGTGGTGTCTCTGTGGCAGTTTATTTTGGGCGTCACGGCTGTTACCCAAAGTCAGGAGTAATACGCTTCATTCGCAGACATCTAAACCCCCAACCACAGGCATGTTTTCTTCCAGGGCAGAGGGCAAATGCAATTACATCTGTGACCAATTTGCACAGCTGGGAGCTCAGTCTCCTGACAGAAACATTGATTTGAGATTCAGGGGAGCTGGGTCACCAGACAGGAAGCAAGGTCCAGCAGGCATTATGTTGGCCAATCTCTGAATGCTCGCTAGCCTGCAGGATAAAACAACAGAAACTGTCACCATCAATGCTGGCATTTAGTGGCTGAGAAAGAGCGTTCTTCCTACACATGAGGAGAGGTTTGAAGGCACAGACAAGAGTAAGAATTTTGAAAACAAGAAGTGGTTGCCACTGAGCCTGGCGCAAACCCAGAGCACACAATTTGCACAGAGAGGCTGCGGAAGGCCGGCTACCCCTTTGATCAGTGGCATGGTGGTGGCCAAGTCTTCCCACCCAGGCCTTTTCTGTATCAGTCCTAGGCAAGAGAAGTTCCATGTCTCTTTGGGCTCACCAGCTTTTGAAGGAGCTGACAACATTTTCAGAACCTGAGGGGGAAAAAAAAAGAAATACCTTCTCTTCCAAATTCAAAAGAGAAAAATTTAGGCTGAAATTGAAAGATCATTTGTCTTCTTAAAAAGTATCAGTTTGTCCAATTCATTTTTAAATAGACATATATTAAATTTGCAAGAAGCTTGTTGGGTGAGATTTTTCTCGCTTCATGAGAATCCCCCAGTGGGCCTGATAATCACCAAGAACTTGTTTACTGCAAGCTACGTGTTTGGCACGGTGCATAGTTCTAGAGTGGATGAAAATCACACCAGTGTCTTAGAGTAAAAGTTCAGTATTAATAAGAATATTTTCTTAGTTGTTGCTATTGCTGATGGTTCATTTTTGAGACAGGTTTTTACTGTGTAGCCCAGGTTGGCCTCAGCTTGGGACTCTCCTGACTCTAGTTCCCAGTGCTATCATCTTCATACCTGGCTTAATCCCCTTAACAGTAGACACATAGTAGCCACAGAGGTGGTACCACACCCCCACACACACCTGACAATCTTTAGTCACCACATCAGTCACACAAGGCTCTAAGGAGGTCTTTTTGGCTTTAAAACTTTCACCACCTGCAGAGGCAAGAGGACCTGAACAAGTTCAAAGTCAGTCTGATCTACGTAGCAAGTTCCAGGCCAGTCAAACAACAACAACAATAAAACCAAAACTCCATCACCTTATATGGTGTCATAGCAGAATACTGGTAATTGTATCCATCCTTAAAAAACAAGATTTATTTTGTTTCTCATTACATATGCTGGTGTGTCGCTGTGTGGGGATGTGAACCAGAGAGTACAGGTGGTGTGGTAAGTCCTTCTGTCTGTGTTGCTTTTATTGGTTAATGAATAAAGCTGTTTCACTCAGTGGCTTAGCAAAATAGAGCTAGGCAGGAAAACTAAACTGAATGCTGGGAGAAAGAAGGTGGGGACAAGAAGAAGCCAGGGAGCCACCACCGGAGACAGATGCAAACCGCCAGCCAGAACCTTGCTGGTAGACCACGAGCCTCGTGGTAAAATATAAAATAATGAAAATGTGTTAATTTAAGATATAAGAGTAAGCCAGAAATATGCTTTAGCCATTGGCCAAACTGCTGTTTGTATCCTGTCAATTGTAGGATTTTAATAAAATGCTGATTGGCCGGTAGCCAGGCAGGAAATATAGGCGGGACAACCAGACAGGAAGTAGAGGTGGGTCAATGAGAACAGGAGAATTCTGGGAAGAAGGAAGGCCTATTCTGTAGTCATGATCCAGCCACAGAAGAAGCAAGATGTGACTGCCTTGCTGAATAAGGTACCAAGCCACATGGCTAACATAGACAAGAATAATGGGTTAATATAAGTTATAAGAGTTAATAAGAAGTCTGAGCTACTAGGCCAATAAGTTTATAACTAGTGTTATAACTAATGTTATAAACTCTGTGTGATTTCTTTGGGACTTAACTACTGCAGGAATTGGGCAGGACAAAAAACTCAGACAACAGCCAAACAGTATTGCAAATTATATAGTTTCTGTGTGTTTATTTTGTGGTCTGGGCAGCTGAGAATGAACAAGTTGCCTCCCCCAACAAATTGGCACACCAGCATAGGGCAAGAATTTCCACATAAAATCTTAAGAAAGCTTAAAAAAAGGCTTCTAGACACACAAAAATGGGTGCCAAGTGCAGCTTGTTGGTAGCAACATTTTTTTTTCCAGATAGGTTTTGTTTACAAGGGAGGTGCAGTAAAAACTGTGTGGTTTTGAAATGGCAGCCTCCTGGTCTGTGCTTCCAGTATGATCTCTGGCTCTTTCAGGAGGCTGAGCATTTAAATGGGGTTTATGAGCAGTGTGCTACAAACTGCTTAATGGTGACACAGACCTGCTGTGATCCTGAATCTGGGGCAGAGAGAATGGCTCTCTGAGGCAGTGAACATGTTTCTGCCATGTTGGACTGGGTGGAGCAAGCAGGCAGAACCTCAGAGTTGGACCTAGCCATTCCTACTTAGCATTTAAAAAAAGTGCTCCTGTACAGAAAAGGATTTCAGATACACAATAGGACAGATTCAGACATAAAAAAACCTCTAAACAAGACACAGTGTGTTTAAGAAAATGTATGTAGGCTTGGGAAAGAGAAGAAAAAGATTAAAGAGACAGTAAATGTAATACAAAGAGTACAGACAGTCATAGATTAAAGGAGTAAATATAATAGACTAAATATTAAATTTGTAGAAAAAGTAATAGAATAAGAAAAATAAGCCTCATAAAGGTGGAATATACACAGAGAGTCTGGATTATGTATATTATTGTGTTTTCTTTGAATTTTTTCACTGCAAAGGAGCTAAGCACAAAGAGACATTTCATTGTATGGGCTGCTAAGCTAAACCAACATATATATTTTAAAGGTATCTTGACTTCAGAATTTGGGTCTAAGGATTTGTTGCTTTAGAAAAGAGGATCTTCTTTTGTTTCCACAGAAGATAAGAACCTATGGATTTCTTCCAGACTAATGTGGTTTGATGGACCAAGACCTCCAAAAGGTTGCCACAAACACCCCCCCAAAAACTTCTACACTCAACAAAAAACAGGAAGCAGTTTGGAGAGAACTACATCCAAATTCCCAAATATTGTTTACAAATGTTTGTTTACATTTATAGGGGGATATACTATAGATATGAATATTTTGCATTGGTATGGGTCTTGGTTTATTGATACAAATTTAAGATCAATTTTGTTATATCTATTTCTGCTCTTGATTAAGTTATGTGTTTGTGTAGCTCATTTAAAAATGTAATGTATAATTAAGAAATATAGATTAATAGAGAGTCATCTATAATAGTCATGTTAGTTAAGTTTTCTAGATATATAGAGATATATTTCAGTTAGATAGGTATTTTTCAAATCTTTCAAAGACTAACAGAATATGGCGTTTAAAATATTTTAAGAGCTTTGGACTTTTCATGACATAAGACACACCTGCTCCTGGCAGCACCAATCTACTTCAAGAGGATGATGGACATCGAAGAGGCTCCTCATGGAGCCTGTTAGCCATCTGGGCAAGAAACTGCTCTTGCCTGAACTGCTTGACTGAACTTGCAGGACCCACAGAAAAATGACTGCTGAAGCTGCCTAAAGAAGGTGAGAAAGTCTTTCAGGGTTCCTGTTTCATGAGAGAGTCTGCCAGACAGTCTGCAGGACACAGAAAAAAGTGACTTACAAACTGCCAATATAGGTGGAACTGTCCTTGAAATCTTCTGCTTCATGGAAAAGTCTGCCAGATACTATGGGCTTGTAGGCTGAAGATGGGTGTCCCAATGATATAGAAGAACTTCAGGTGACTGTCCAGGCAGCTAGATGTCTCTGTCAATTCTAGAGTTTTGGAAGTTGCTTACAATACACTTCCTGTTAACTTAGGTAATATTATATCCTGGGGTCTTTGATGGAGTTGAAGATTAGATAGTTATAATTATAGTTTTCCTTAGTTATAATAAAAGATAAAGTAGGTATAAATATTGTAACTGTAATTCTTGCTTGATAACTGTCTTGTTATATATAATTTTACTATGTTAAAGTTAAAACCTTCCTTTTTATTTAAACAGAAAAGGGGAAAATGGTATGGGAAGTCCTTCTGTCTACATGTTGCTTTTATTGGTTAATGAATAAAGCTGTTTCACTCAGAGGTTTAGCAGAATAGAGCTAGGCTGGAAAACAAACTGAATGCTGGGAGAAAGAAGGTAGAGTCAAGGAGAAGCCATGGAACCACCCCCGGAGACAGAAGCAAGCAACCAGCCAGAACCTTGCTGGTAGGTCACGAGCCTCATGGTAAGATATAAAATAATGGAAATGTGTTAATTTAAGATATAAGAGTAAGCCAGAAATATGCTTTAGTTTTTGGCCAAACAGTATTGCAAATGATATAGTTTCCATTTTGTGGTCTGGGAAGCCAGGAATGAACAAGCAGCCACCCCCAACATACAGGCATCCCTGAAGGCTAGAAGAGAGCATTGAATCTCCTGGAACTGGAGTTACAGGTGGTTGTGGGGCACCCCATGTGGATGGTGGAAACCAAAGTCTGGTCCTCTGCAAGAGCAGTGATTGCTATTAACTGTTGAGCCATCGCTTCTACACCATTTCTACTGGGTGCAGTCTTAACAAGGCTGATTTATCCTTTGGATTGGCCAAGCTCTCATACCAATGTTCCCAGTCTTCTGGATGATGCTCCCGATGTCCCACCTAGAAACAAGGTGCCAGAATGCAGGTGTATTTACCAACAGGCAAGCTTTCTGTCGTGTTAAGGAAAGACCATGCTCTTGTGCAAACCAAACAGACCGCGTTAGATATATCAAGTGGAAGGCCCTGTACAGGGAGCTTGGTTCATGGGACCCTCAAAATACCTCTGCCTCTTCATTACTGCACAACCTATACCGAGCCCCATAGAGGTGCTGATGCTTCACATAGCAAGATGGCATCTTCCCATGGTTCAGCCTGATGCTTGCTGGTTCAGAGAGGTCCAGTCATGGAGGGCTTGAGGGAGGGTAAGAGGAAGGGCAGACTGGAGGGGGTAAATTTCTGAATCTCCTAACAGGATTGTCCTTTGGAAATGACATGAACTCCTACTCTATGAGAAGTCTAGTCTTAAGTGACTGCCCTCCCATCAATTCCTGTCCCCATCTCTCCTAAGAGATTGTTTTGGGATTTCTCAACTAACTGGGGTTCCTTTGCTGTTACCCTAGCCAGCCTCTGAAGTGTGTGCATGCCATTTCTAGAGCTAGAAGACATCAGAAAAACTCCACAGAAGTACTGACTAGATCAAGTCTAGAATCTGGCTTAATAACTAGTATGTACCAGAGGGCAATAGCTCTGGGTTTTGTTTCTTTGCTTCTTTGTTTCATACACAGATTTGTTTTGGTGCTAGATCTCAAACTGTGTTCCACAAGCAAGTTCTCTGCCATGGAGCTGCATCTCTAGGTCTGGAGAGTCTATATGGAGTTTTAATTCACTTACCACTGAAAATGCATGTATTTCAAATGTGTTTCCCTGGTGCATGCATGAAGTCCCAGCTACTCACAGAGCTAAGGCAAGAGAATAATGTGAACCCGGGAGTTTGCAAACAGCATGGAAAAAAATAGAGAGACTTTGTCAAAAATGAAAAACAAAATCAGTGCCACTTCATTTCAATGGCCCTTAAGGAACACTCATAGAATGGGCAGCCAGCATCATAGTCGGTTTTAAAACATCTCAATAACCCAAGAAAGAAACCTTCCCTTCTTCCCTCCTCCCTCCATTGTTACACAACCTCCCTCTCCATATTTGTTCCAGTTCTAGGCAGCAAAGAAACTACTTTTGTCTCTGTAAATTTGCCAGTCCAGAATGTGACATGTAAATGGAAACACACAGTATGTGGTCTGGAGCAACACTCTTCCTTTACTGGGTAGGTTTCCCCAGTGCATCCATATGGTCATATATAGCGATACTTTATTTCATTTTCTTTCCAAAATATTCTACTTAGGGAAAAAAGCTGATGGTGTGCTTTGGCCTACGCCTACCTGCCCTTTAGCTATTATGAACACCATGACTATGAACTTCAGTGCACAGGTTACATATGGCCATGCTTGGTTTCACTTTGCTTGTGTGTGTGGAAGTGGCTCTGCTGGGTCATACTAGCTTTGTGTTTAAATGTTTGAGGGAAGAACAGATAGCTTGCCAAGATAGCCATATGTCGTGGGATATTTGTATACTGTGTGAAGATGTATTGCTGTGATTAGTGTAAGAAAAAGCTGAACAGCCAATAGCTAGGCAGAAGAGTATAGGCAGGACTTCTGGACAGAGAGAACTCTGGGAAAAAGAAAAGGCAGGATGCTAACCAGGTGCTGAGGGAGCAGGATGGGCAGTATAGAGGAAAGGTAACCGAGCCACCTGATAGAAGGTAGATTAAAAGAAGCAGGTTAATTAAGTTATAAGAGGTAGTTAAAACAAACCTAGGCTAAGGCCCAGCTTTTGTAATGAATAACAAATCCCTGTGTCATTATTTGTGGGCTGGCAGTCCAAAGAAAGTCTGACAAGAAAACTTGCTACAGCCATATCATTCTATAGTCCAATAAGCAGTGTACAGAAGTTCCAAGGTGTCCGTTTCCTTCTTGACATTTATTAGCTCCTGCTTTAAAACGTCCAGCAGCCGCCCTCATGGGTGTGGAATGGTATCTAATTGAGGCTTTGATGTTCGTTCTCTGATGACTAATGATTTTGACATTTTTGTAAATGCTTTTCCAGCTACTCATGTATCTGCCTTCGAAAAACATCTGCTCGTATTTCTGCTTATTTACGCTAGTTATGTGTTGCCTGTTGGGTTGTAATAGTTCTTTGTGTAGCCAGGATTCTTGCTCTTCCCAAATACTCTCTCTGCCAAAACTTTGTTTTTATCTTCTTGGTGACGCTTGTCTTCACACAGCACCTCGTGCAGCACCCTGCTGTCCCTACGGCCATGTAGGAGGCAAGTGTTGAAACTCACCCAACATTGCCAGTCTTTAAAAATAAATATATTTTCTATTCTGGATCTGTTGAATTTTGATATGAATTTAGGATTATTTTTCTCAATTCCTGCAAAGATGTCTGAAGGGGACTTGACAGGAATTACCTTTGATTCTACCTGTCAAACTGTGGGGTATTTCCATTTTAGCAATGTCATCTTTCTCTCTCTCTCTTAAAGAATTTTTAACCAAGCATGTGTAAGTGGAGGCTGCTTATTTGTTTCTAGATATTCAGATCCAAAGTAATCACACAGAAACTATATTAATTGCAACACTGCTCAGCCTATTAGCTCAGGCTTCTTATTAACTAACTCTTCCATCTTAAATTAACCCATCCCTACTATTTTGTGTTTTACCATGAGGCTTATGGTTTACCAGTACGTTTTTGGCAGGCAGGCATCTTTCTCCTTTGGCAGCTATGTTGTGTCTCTCTGACTGTGCCTTCTCTTCTCCTCTATCTCTGCTTGGAATTCCCGCCTTGCTCTATTCTGCACTGCCATATGCCCAAAGCAGCTTCTTTATTAACCAGTGGTAATTAAACATATTCACAATACACAGAGGGGAATCCACATTACCTTCCCTTTTCTGTCTAAATAAAAAGTAAGGTTTTAAGTTTAACATAGCAAGATTACATACAACAAAACAGTAATCAAGCAAGAGTTATAGTTACAATATTTAGTCCATTTACATTTGGCAAATTAAGGAAAATACTCTATCATCTATCTTATTTTTGTGAGTCTTAAGTTTTATATCTAATTTATCTTTTATAATTATAACTATCTTTTTTTTAACTCTATTAAGACTCCAGAGGGATATAAGAATTCCACAACAGGCATGGTAGTGCATACCTTAAATCTTAGCACACAGGAGGTATAAGTAGACAGATCTCTTTGAGGTCTTGGACAGCTTTAGTCTATGTAGTGAGTTTCAAGACAGTCAGCTGGGACTACAGAATGTGACCCTATTGCAAAAGACATTTTTATTATCACACAATAAATGTACAAATTAATGTTTCATTTTGATATTCCTATATATGTATGTGATATACTTTAACCACAGTCTTACTCCTTTCTTTTGTTACCCCTCCTTCTGTTCCACTCTTTTCCTAATAGCCCCTCTAATTTCTTGTGTCTAAAAACAAGAATCTGATTCCACATATGAGCGAGAATATAAAATTTTTTTGAGTCTGACTTATTTCACTTACCATAACAATCACATAACAAAACGTCATCCATTTTCCTGCAAACAATATGATTTTGTTTTTTATGGCTGAACAAAACTTCAGTGTGTGTGTGTGTGTTGTTTGTGTGTGTGTGTGTCTTTGTGTGCTGTGTGTATCTGAGGTTTTTTGTGTGTTGTATATGTCTTTGTCTGTGTGTTGTTTTATGTGTGTTGTATGTATCTGTGCATCTTTGTGTGTATGTGTTGTGTGTGTCTATGTGTTTGACTATGTATCTTGTCTATGTGTGTGTCTGTGTGAATGAATGTGTCTGTATGTGAGTTGTGTGTGTCTCTGTGTGTGTCTGTGTCTCTGTGTGTGTTTTATCTGTGTGTGTTGTGTGTGTTTATGTGTTTTGTGTGTGTCTGTGTATGTGTGTGTGATCTTATTTATCCATTCATCTGTTGATGGACAGCTAAGATGATTCTATAACTTGGCAATTGTGAATACTGTCACAGTGAACATGGATATTCAGGTTGCTCTTCAATTCTCAGTATTAATTTTTGAATGCAGAATAGCTACCTATTCTTTATTTATCAGATCCTTACTTCTTTCAACATTCTTTGTATACTTTTCAGAATATAGGCTTTTTACATTTTTTGCTATATTTATTCCTAAATATTTTTTCCCTTAAGTGCTACGATATGAATAATTTTTCTTTTTATTTATGTATTAAATTTTTATTAAGTTCATTGGTGTGTGTGTGTGTGTGTGTGTGTGTGTTGGTGCACATGCTATGGCATGGGAGGGGGCACATCAGGGGACAACTTATAGGAGTCAAGTCCTTCCTTCTACCACGTGGGTGGTAGGAATTAATCTCAGCTCCCTAAGCTTTTTCTGCTGAGCCTTCTCACCAAGCTCTAATTTTATTTTAGTTTATTTATTGCTACTGCACAGAAACACATTGATCTCTTTGTGTATTGATCTTTTGTCCAGCAGCCATGCTAACTACCTGTTAGTTTTAATGGTTTTTAGTGGATTTGTCAGAACTTATTTTGCAATCAAAATTATGTCATCTAGAAATGCATTTTAGCTCCTCCCTCTCTACTTGGACTGTCCTGACTTCACACTTGCCCCTTACCTAAGTGAAGACTGTTCAAACAACAGCTGCACCAAAAGCTGGGTGTTTATTCAGCCCTCAGTGAACTAGGCGCTCCAGCTCCTTGCACTAGGAGGCCGGTGCTTACCATTCATCCTGCCACCCAGGTCAGAAGAAAAAGACTTCCCAGGGCATATTTCAACAGAGCAATGCAACTCTTAGGCACGGTGACTAATCGAGAATAAGTTAAAGCAAGTTCTGAGGCAGACCGTTCAAACGCCAGGAAAGGCACTTCCTGTGGTATAACTAAGTGATAGGGCATTTATCTAACATATCCAAGACACTGGATTCAATCTCTGCTACCACAACAAATAAAGCAAAGCAACAACAAAAAACCCCAAACCAACCAACCCACCAACCAACCAACCAACCAACCAACCAACCAACCAACCAACCAAAAAACCCAGTAAGAAAAGCAACAGGATAGTTTTGGATGTGAGATCTTTTCTGCCCAGGCTAACACCTTCAAGATGCCTGCCAGATAGGGATACAGGGTGTGGTGAGGTGTGGTGTGGTGTGGTGTGTGTGTGTGTGTGTGTGTGTGTGTGTGTGTGTGTGTGTCATAACAACTGGACACACAGGCTGAACTGCAGCCAGAGACTGTACAATGTCCCAGCACCCACACTGGCCATGGCAGGGCATAATAGAACAGAAACTACTGAGCTTTTCTTTCTTTCTTTCTTTCTTTCTTTCTTTCTTTCTTTCTTTCTTTCTTTCTTTCTTTCTTTCTTCCTGTCTACCAATTCAGGAAGCTGTTTTCATGCAGGGAAGTTTATAAACCATTCTGATCATGAGGAGAGTCCCAGCTCAGGCGGGTTTCCCATTACTTTGAAGCAATCTGTGCCTCTAGCATTTCTTCATGTCCAGGGTAGGAAAACCTCTACAGAGATCTGCGTTTATCCTTGTTTGTGGTGACTGTTTGCTGTGCGGTGGAAACAAGACACCCTGGACTTCAGAAGCAAGATGAAATAAACTTCTTAGTTCATGGGCAAATTGTGCCGAGTGGGCTTTCTGGAGGAGCCTGCAAAGGTGGAAGTGCCATTCAAGGGTTGCCAGAGCCCAAGAATAAACTCGCCTTGATGAGGCTTCTGGACCGCCTCCAGTTCCTAGCAAGATCCATGCCCAGCCTTCCTGAAGTGCACCATTGAGAAAACGCCTGGAGAATAGGTTGACTGACACGGGGAGCAACATGGAGAGAATGGCTTTAATGAGCCAAAAAATGTGGTTTCAAATGGCCCTGTCTCCCAGTGTCACTGCTGGCCTTCGCCAGCAGAGGCAAAGTCTTGTTCACTGGCGCAAACTCCGAGAGACACGGAGCAAGCCTGTACAAACTCCAAGGCTGCATTCACATTCAAGTCTAGAGCATTCGCTTTCCACAAGGACGGACACATCTGAGCTGACGGGGAGCTTTTTGACCTTGAATACTGGCTAACCTGCAGGAGGAGCCCGCAGGTCTCCAGCAAGAAGAGATTTTGGCAGGGCCTTTGCCTTTGGTTCCTGGTAAGGGGTGGGTGGGGCTGTTTTCACAGGTGGATTATCCAGTTCAAAGATTCTCTGGCTTTGGGCCTGTCCTCCTGTTTAAAGGTTTCCTGCGTGTGGTCGTGTTAGTGCTAGGCAAAGAGTAGAAAATGAAAACAGAAAGAATTAAAACCACCTTGCCACATGCTAGTCCTTTCTAACCACTATTGGCTCAGGGTAAAAGAACAGGACTTGGTTAAAGTTAGAGTCTGGAATTGACTGGCGCGCCCCCCTTCTGTTTCTTTGTTCTCTGGCTGTAGTCTTTCTTGGGAAGAGAGTCTCCAGTGGCTTCACTGGGGAAAACCATAAAGAAGGTGATGCTCTCCCTGAATCTTTATTTATTGAATTGTAGTAATATTCTTTATATTTCCAAAGTTTCATACATTTGAGCAATATACATTCTCCCACCACTAAGTGCTCCAACTCCCTGTAGTGCCCTATCCCACCTCCCTCCCAACTGCATGACCTCTTTATTTTTATATTTATATAAATGTATATATTAAATAATTAAGTAAAACAATATTTAACATATTAAATATATTATGGAAATAGGTTAGATATTAAATAAATACTATGTATTTAATATATAATACATCTATATAATTAAAATAATTATATTTAAGTTTATATTTTGTTATCAATAACTCCAACTCCAATTAATGCCGCCAGCATAAACATGGGTGTGTGGCCATTGCTAGGTCATGAGCAACCTACAATTGGCCATGCCATCAAAGGAAAGTGACTCTTCCTTATCCAGCAGTCATCAATTGTCAATGGCTCTTCCCATAAGAGTGGAGCCTCAGGTCGCTCTCACGTGCATGCTGAAATTTTTGACTGACTTGATTTTGTACATGCATCTGTATTTTTTGAGACAGGAGCTTTCGATGAACCCAAAGCTTATTGATTCTGCTAGGCTGGTTTGCCAGTGAGTTTCGGGAGCCCTCCCCCCATCCTCCCCGCTGCCCTCCTCCTTAGCGTTAGCCCTACAGGAGGCGCAGCAGGTATTTTACTAACTAAACCATATTCCAGCCCTGCTAAGTTAAATTAAACTTAGTAAATTATTTTATTTAGACAAAGTTCCACTATGAGGACCAGGCTAGCCTTGAACTTGCACCAAACCGCATTTTCTCAGCCTCCTGTGATGTGGGATTACAAGTTTGTACCACCATGCCTGGATTTTGTGATTATTTGGAAAAGGTAACAATGTCCAGAGGAAAGAAGCAAAAATTGAAAGATGGGAGGACACAGGGAGCCTAGACCCCTGTCCCAAATCATAAAAATGGTGAATGAACTGAACTCATTACTCTGTAGTGAAAATTGAGTTATCAGAGGGTGGGGTCACCAGTGTCAGAAGTGGTCCTGTGGCTTTAAAAAAGTTCTTCTGATAAACGTTCTCTAAAAACATCCATTTCTTTTGCAAGAAAAGAAATTGTAGGGTTATCTCTTCATTAATTTCTCTCACCTTCTGTGTTAGTGGCCGCTTGTGCTTTAATTATAAAATGGATGTATTAAAATGACTGCAATTATACTTTGAGCTGGGAAAGGAGATTTTTAAATTACTCACACTGAGCTTTCCAAAGATAGTTCTCTCCTCCCCATAACCCCTCCCTTCTAAGCTGACCCCTAAATCCAGAATCGGAGGCATTAATAACAGCAAATGGAGCAAACAGGAGCTACATCAGTCTCAACTTTACAAGCCTGTTTTTGATTTCCCCATCATCAAATGTGCAATGTTCAGAGCTAATGATATAAATATCTGGCATTAAAAATAATAGAAATTAATATTATTTCTGTCTTCATTGTTCGATGGAGTTCATTAGTGGAGCCATTTGAGTCAGGAGTTATTTAACTGTTTTTATTTTTTCACGCATGTGTTTGTGTGTGTAAGCGAGGGGACAGCTAGAGAGAGTTGGCTTACAGTGTGGGTCCTAGGGCATCAAACTCAGGTTCTCAGGCTTTACTCACTGAGTCACCTCAGTGACATTTTTATTTTTAACTATTATTTTTAAAGATTTATTCACTTTATTCATATGAGTGCCGTGCCTGAATGTATGTATATGCATCATGTGAACGCTTGGTACCGAAGGAGACCGGGAGATGGCATTGGATCTCCTGGAACTGAAGTTAGAGATAGTTGTAAGCTGCCATGTGGGTGTTAGAAGCTGAACCTGGATCCTCTGCAAGAGCAGCCAGCACTTTTAACTGCTGAGCCATCTCTCCAGTTATGGATTTGTAATTTTTGTTTTTGAGATAAGGCCTCGTACATCCCAGGGTGGCTTACACTTCTCTGTGCAGAGGAGGACATCCTTGAACTCTGATCCCCCTGGCTCTGCCTCCGAGTGCTGGGATTTGAAATGTGTCGCCAAGTCTGACATTGTTCCGTGCTCCAGACACTATCCAGGGCTTTGTGCATGCTAGGCAGGCACGCTCCCAGCTGAGCTATCTGGCATTTTTACTGCTGTATTTCACAGAAGCAGCCACAAAACTCCAGGCCATCTAAACTAGAATCATTGTCTCTTAGAGCCTTCTTCACCCCAGACGTTCAGAATTGCAGGAAA
Source organism: Ondatra zibethicus (assembly GCA_004026605.1). Classification (NCBI taxonomy): domain Eukaryota; kingdom Metazoa; phylum Chordata; class Mammalia; order Rodentia; family Cricetidae; genus Ondatra; species Ondatra zibethicus. Next base: position 28,655 of record PVIU01007351.1, read on the forward strand.
AGCAAAGAAACAAGCAAACAAAACAAAACTACACAACTTCAAAGCCAAACCAAGAAAATGAACAAAGGAACCAATGAGTATGACCACAGTAATAGTCCTTGGATGTCTTTGGTCCCATTTGAACTTTGCATATCAAATGTGTGGGCCTGCTTCTTAAAAGTCTGTACAGAAGGTTTGGCTATAGCTCAGTGGTAGACAGCATGTTCAATATGTTCAAGCACTCAAGGCCTGTGGTCTGATCTTCAATGCAGCAGAAAAGAAGAACAGAGCCATACAAAAAAAAAAAAAAAACAAAAACAAAAAACATAGTCTCCTCAAAGACCCTGATTATAATTCCCTGAATCATAATAGATGGATGGATTGAAAAAAATAAAAAACAAACAAACAAATAAACCAAAACCAAAACAAAGAAAGGGAGGTTGCAGGGAGCTTTAGAGCGAAAGAAATGTGGAAAGTAAAATATAAAAATCAACAGAACTTACTGAGAAAGGCACAGAGAAGATGATGGGAACGGGCCCTTCCTGCTGCCTGTGAACAGCTATCCTTTTTTGATAGGATTTGATGGTCACCAGATCACTGTGAGAGCAAGGCGGTGGTGCCAATGACATGGAGAGAGTGTCTGGGAGGAGAGTCTGGATTCAAAAGGCCCAGCAGGAACTGCTCTGTGATCAAATCTGACTTGACAGGCAAGGGCATTTGCTACGCTGTCATCGCTAAGCAGGGATCTTGGATGACATATTTGGTATGCTCTTGAGATGCCACAGTGTGTAAACGGAAGAGCAGACATATGTTCCAGCCATGAGGGGAAAGCAATGCTGGACATGGTCAAGATGACTCAGGCCTCTCCAGGTCCTAATAAAACAAGGGACGGAATGACTTGTTTAAATTGAAGCTGATTAAATGTTCACTGGGCATGCCTGCTGGATGTAGGCAAACTGTGCATTGGGGGCCACCATAGAACTAACCGCTAGCCTGACAATGGCCCACGTTTAAGGGGCTGGGAGAAACCATGGATTTAGTAAAGCAATTTGAAGCTAATAGGTTTGTGCTGAGGAATCTGTTACTTGATTCTTCTTGAAGTAACAGCACACAAATCTACCAATGATCAGGAGGAAAAGAGCACATGCAGTCAGTGTACATGGGAGGTTTGGGGGCAGGTCCAGAAACAGCACACATCAGTCTTGCCCACAATTTTTAACCGCAACTCAATTCATCCATACCCCACTGCAAAGGTGTCTTTTCTCAAAAATTGTTAATATTTCTAAAGACAGTTAAGACACAGGCTAGGAATCGATGGCTCATAAAGTGTACTCAGCTCAATGCTTCAATAACTCTGCTTGTTCTTTGAAGCATGAACAAAATTTTAGCTATCACAATGATGGCTACCGTCATGTCAAATGGATCCCTACAGACTTGGATAAGCCATCTCAAACCTCAGGATAGAAACCATGAATTGAGGATGGTAGGGCAATGGGAGAATCTGGCTCTTGGCACCATGAAGTCACCAGGTCAACCCTGGATTGCATATGCTTAAGCAGTTAAGAGAGAAATAGATTTCTATTATGGTTAAAAGACTATTGTTATGACCTTGTGCGCTGAAACTGATAAAACTGAGGACTTGACATGAGTAACTAGAAAAGTTAGGTGAACTAATTAGCACATAGAAAAACACTATTCACCAAAGTAGACTCAAGTGGAAGCAGGTTTAAGACCAATCAAGACCAATCAGTTTTTGTGGTATGTTGCTGTATTGGTTTGAATGAAAATGGCCCCCATAGGCTCATAGGGAGAGGCACTATTAGGAGGTGTGGTCTTGTTGGAGGAAGGGTGTCACTGAGGATGGGCATTGAGGTTTAAATGCTCAAGCCAGGCCCATGTTTGTCTGTCTACCTCTCTCTCTCTCTCTCTCTCTCTCTCTCTCTCTCTCTCTCTCTCTCTCTCTCTCTCTTCCTTCCTTCCTTCCTTCCTTCTTCCCTCCCTCCCTCTCTCTCTGTTCTTGCTGCCTCCCTGTCTATCCAGATGTAGAACTCTTAGCTACCTCCCCAGCATCATGTCTGCTTGTGTGTCGTCATGATTCCCTCCATAACGATAATGGGTTAAGCCTCTGAAAATGTAAGTCAGCCCTAATTAAATGTTTTCCCTTGGAAGAGTTGCCCAATAGAAACCCTAACTAAGACAGTGCCTTCCCAACTCAGGTTACGAAGGCACTCAGTCTTGCCTGGTCTGTCCAATTTTGCCTTCTGGCTGTTCCAGTGAGTAGGAAACCAGCTGCTATTTTTTGAGCTGCAACATGGAGGAGCCCAAATGGCAAGAAACCAATGTCTCCCAACAACAACTGTCTAGACCTGATGCCAGTTACTGGACTGAATTGGGAACAGGTCTTCTTCATTCATGCCAGAGAAGACTGCAAACCCAGCTATCACCTGGACTGCAGCCTTATAAGAGAATCAGGGCAAAACGCAGCAAGCTAAGGTCAAGAATGGAGTCTTGGGTTTGGAATGATGGCTCAGTGTTTAAGACCACTGGTTGTTCTTCCAGAGGACCAGGGTTTGATTCCCAGAATCCACCTGGTGACTTACAACCATCTGAAACTCTGGGTTCAAGGGCTCTGATGTCCTTTTCTGGGCTTTGCAGGCACTGTACACATATGTTGGATAAACACTCCTATACAAAATAGAAATAAATCTTTAAAAAGAGAATGGATTCTTGACCCATTCTTGACAAAACTGTGTTGACATGTGTTATGTTAAGTTTGAGTATGTTTTTTTGTTATGCAGCAATTACTAGTGTATCTGTACTTTTTAAAATTAAGAAACTTTTGCTTTGATTTTTGAGGTAGAGTCTTAGGCTGGCCTGGAGCCGTCTACACAACTGAGAGTGGACTTTGGTCCTCTTTCCTCTAAGCCATCTCCCAAGTGCTGGCACTGAGGTGTGTGTCACCACACTCAGCTAAATAATGCATTAAAAATATGAGTTTGTAGTCAAAATGCTTTATTACAAACCAACGAAGCCAGGCATTCTTATGGGGGAGATTTTCAAATCTTTAAGGGGAAAATAATGTCTACCTTATAAAATTAGAGAATAAAAAAAACCAGAAGATAAAAGTTTCCTACTTCGTTTTATGAAAGCAGAGTCAAGTCTATCATGAATAAGGAGAATAGCAGAAAGCAAAAATGCAGAATAATACAAACCATGAATTTTAATATAAAATGTCTAACTGTACACCACTCGAGGTAGCTCCGCTGTCCCACATGATAAGAGAGCACCGACACACCCATGTGTTTATTCTGTTGTTATTATTTGAAACATGCCACTAATGAGAACTTTTGGTACTTTTCCCAAAGATGACTTTTGATTAGAAAAATTATTCAGCATCATTTACCCTTTATAAATCAATAACATTATAACTGAAAAATACTTCCTCACAACAGAAAGCTTATTATTCTTGCTTCTTCTTCAATACTGAGTCAGCCTGGTGGGCTCATAGCTAGTAACTTCCTGCCAGAGCCTCCTGTGGAACTGGTAGCACAGGTACAGGTGATAATTCACATTATTATTGCTGTGATATGCTGTGTGGGGGCACTTCTGTGCAACGGCACATGCGTGAGGAGAGACTGGAAGGCAACTCCTTGGAGTTGGTTCTTTCACCTTTCCGTGGGTCCAGGTCATCAGGCATGAGCAGTGAGCTCTTCACCCATTGGCCCCTGGCTCCCTTTAACAATCACTTTAGTGAGGCCTGGAAAGGAATGTTTCAGAGGTTTAAAGAACTTTCTGTTCTTGCAGAGCATCAAAGTGTGATTCCTAGTGCCAGCATGGTGGCTCACAACAACCGTTAACTCCAGTTCCAGGGGATCCTGCACCGTTTTCTTGCCTCCATAGGCACTGGGTGTGCACATGGCATACATACATGCATACATGCAAACTGTAAGAGTGATACAGGAACATACAAATGCTTTAATGAAACACAATAGAGTCAAGAAAATATGCAGTAGTATGTGGGAGAATGGTGTGTCTGTCCAAGTTGGAATCATAAATTAGTGGAGAAAGAAAAGCTGGGAAAAATATTTTTTGGCTCACCAAACATCAAATACAAGAAAAATTTCAGATGTAATAGTAACCCAAACATCAGTGTGCACAACTTTTCAATTCAACACCTCTATATTCTCTAAGTATTTAATAATTTTTCAAGCACCGTCAGTTATAAGCCATGGGAGAAAAGGCTCAATTTAACCACATAAGTTAAATTTTCTGCATGGTAAAACACTAAGAGCAAAATGAACTCTAGTAGTAAGGGTGAAACTGATTCTTCCTCCTGAGCGACAAGTTTCGTGGTAGTTCATTGATTCCCTGGAGTCTCAGAATACCAGTGTTGCTGGTTTAGGTCGGCTGGGAACCCACGGATTCAAATGTGTTTTGTGTGTTTCAACAAATACTGTTCTGTGTGTTTACATTCATTTTAGTGATCAACTCTTGCTGATGCTCAATTTATTCCTGTTTGCTCAGGAAGAGCTCTGAGAGCTTTTGACATGATTCCAGGAAAAAATATGTATGTATGTATACAAACATACACATACACAGACAGACAGACACACACACACACACACACACACACACACACACGTATTTGGTATGATAAGCTCTGGGCTCATCATGTACATTTACCGCCCTGACTCTGGAATTGTCCATTTCTCAAAGGTGCCCTGTATTTTTTGGTGAGACGAGAAATTTAGAAACCATACCCCAGTCATGGAGGTATAGTCCAATGGCAAACTGTGCGCTTAGAAGGCATGGGACTCTGGGATAAATCTCCAACACCCCCAAGCAAAACCAATCTAAATAAAAAGAAACCATGATCCAAATATGGTCTTCTGAGCTTAGCAAATTCAGAGCATCCTCACACTTTACTTATTTCATGCGACAAACCCAAAATAATATCCACTTTGAACTTGGCCAGTTTAGTCTCTGAATCTCACTCTTTTCTCATTTGTAAAGTACAGATTATAATAATCCTCACGCTCAGATTTTTGGGTCGTGATCAAGCAAGCCAGCGTGTGTGCAGCCTGTGATGCTGGGAGCTTCATAAATGCTAATGATGATGGCAATTTACAGCCAAGCATTGGCTTCATATTCAGGTCTCAACATAGGGCGATTTCAATTTAAAATATTATTTCTCACCCGCTCTGATTGGCCACACAGACCAGCCAGCTCTCTGTGACCTGATCTGAGAGCTCCCACTCTCGTGTGGCGGGACTCGATTAAGGAAGTCAGAGAGAAAGAGCAACCACGCTAGAGTTGGTTTGTTTTTTTTTTTTTCCTTCTTGGAAGGCCATCTGCTGCCATGACCCATTTCACAACATCCAAATTCATCAGCTGGTGCAGCTTCCCTCCAGCCAGTGGCCCAGTAAATATAATTACTTTGCAACTTTTACATTCCAAATGGCCAGCTCAGATTAAATAATGTTCAGCCAGCAGTCACAGTTGTCCAGTGAACTGAGGAATTGGAGGGGTTCGTGCTAGGATTTTGATAGAGAAGTCGGAAACAAGTTTGTTTCATCCAATGTCTTAGGCTGCAGGGTAAAGAAACACTTCCTTCCAGGTTTTGTTTTGGGGTCAGTGAGTAACCCCATGCTTCAGTGAATACATACATAATAAAATGTATCTGCACAAACTCAATTTTTTTTAAAATGACTGGACTGATCTCTTTAATAAATCAGTGAGCTGACACTTGAGGCAAATTTTGCTTAACACCTACATTAAAAAATAACTTAATTTCTGTCTCAAGAATATACTACATATATGTATGAAATTTTCAAATAATATTCTGTATATATTTATGAAATTGTCAAAGAATAAACTGATACTTCTGTCCCCAAATGGGATGTTCTCTAAAACTTTGCTGTCACCAAAATGGAATCATTCACTTTAGGGGCTGCCCAATGTCTCTAATGTAGCTAATGACTTTGTTACCATCCTCTTGAGTAGTGTTTGCTTTATTTGCGGGTTTTTCTTTAAAAACAACTCATTAACCCAGTGCACTGATTGTTCTTGGGACAAGAGCTTGGTTCACAATTAGGAGGCATTCATCTCAGTGGACTTGAGAGCTCACAGGTGAGGCAAGAGAAAATCTTCCGTTCCCAGAAGCTTTCATCCTACCCCTTGTGGGTCATTAGCCGCTTCCCTCCTGATTGCTAGGGGTTTTCATGAGTTCAGGGGCCAAACATAAATGGAAAAATATATCTGTACTCTGCCAGATTATTTCTCAAGGTCCGTTTAGCCCGATGCTTGGAGTTACAACATACTCATTCTTCTTCTCACAATATGCTCTAAAGTTCACGTGACAATCCATTTGTCTGCCCTTCTCTTCCTAGCCTGAGTAGTATCTTAGTCCATTTTTGTGCCGTAGTATTATGGAATACTTGGGTGGTCTCGAAAGAACCGAAATTTATTTCTCATGTGTCTAGAGGATGGAAAATCCACGGTACAGGGGCTGTAGGTGGGTACCTGGCAGAGGCCTGGCCTCTCTTTATAAAATGGTGCCTTGAGTGCTGTACCCTCTGGAGAAACAGAATTTGTTCTTCACATGAAGAACCGTCAAAGAGCCGAAAGGGCAAAAGAAAGTCTAACTATTCTCTACTTACACCAGTCCCACCCACGAGGTGGAGCCCATTTAAGCTGCCATCCCTTGATGCCATAACAGATGCAGTTAAATTTTACCCCAGGTTTTGCAGGGAACAAACATCCAAACCATGACTGCTAGCTTTCAGTTTTTAGCTTATGTGAATGGTTAATATCCTTCTCCATCTCTTCCAGTGAATTCATGCACCCGTCTCTGATGGAACACACCAAGAATGGTATTGCCACTTCACCATAATGTGGACGTGTGTCCATTTAGAAGCTACCAGCAAACAAATCTTCACTGTGATTAAATGAGAAATTCTACCAGGTACCATATGTCACTTCAGATTGGTCCACATTCTTGCCAAAACTCATGGTAGTTTACATGAGAAGGGCCCCATAGCCTTGTATGTTTGAATGCTTGGTCCCTAGCTGGTGGTAGACTGTTTAAAAAGGATTAGGAGGTGTGGCCTTGCTGGAGAAGGTATTTCACTGGGGCTGGGGGTTAAAGTTTCAAAAGCTCACACCAGACCCAGTCTCTTTTGCTTGGACTCCAACTTGTGTAGAAGATGCAAGCTTTCTACTGCTCCAAGTCATACCTGCTGCCATGCTTCCTTTCGTGATGATCACGGACTCACCCTCTGAAATGGGTGAAATGAAAGCCCCACCCCAGTTAAATGTTTTATTTTATATAACATGTATAAGTTGCCTTGGTCATGGTGTCTCTTCACAGCAATAGAACAGTAACTAAGACACTAGACAATTTTCTGGGTGAAATAGTTCAGCAGTTAAGAGAGCACACTGCTCTTTCAGAGATCTGAGTTTGGTACTCAGCACCCAAGTCAGACAGCTCACACCTGCCTGGAACTCCAGCTCCAGGGGCTCAGTGCCTTTGGCCTCCGTGTCTACCAGAGCTCACATGCATGGGCTTGCACATCCACGATTAAAAAAAAATTTTAAAAAAGCTTGTCAGCTGTCTTGAACATAAGGGCTTTACTTTTAGGGATAGGTTCTCAGAAGGGAAATGGCTGAGTCAGGGGTGTGTATGTGCTTAGCCTAAACAGATGTGACCAGATTGGTTTCCAAGAAGTTTGCATGATCACACACTTTCAGAAATATGTTTTCCCTGCGATAGTATCAGTGAGAACAGTCCAGGGTCATCATTCTAATGCATAAGAGATGCGAGCACATCATTGGTTTGGTTTATGCTCCTTACAGTCAGTGCATTTTTGTTTGTTGGCCCCTTGGGTTTGATCTTCTATAAGGTATTTTCATTTAAAAAACTTGCCTTCTTTGTGTGTGTGAGGGTAGTGGTGGTGATGTCAGATGCTTGCCACAATGTGAGTGTGTAGGTCAGAGGACAACTTTTGGAAGCTGGTTCTTGACTTTTACCATGTTGGTGCTGGAGAGCCAACTTAGGTCCTCAGGGTGGCAGCAAGCATCCTTACAAACTGAGCAATCTTGCCAGCCCTTAGGAAGTATTATTTTTATAAAGACGGGTTTTGAATTTACGACCTATCCGAAGACATTAAGAGAATGATCTTAGCAAATGGGAGAACTGCTCATACAAACTATTGAAATTGTACAAATAAAAATGGCCCAGGCTATGCAGGGCCACTTGTTTGAACAAGTGGTCACAGTCTCTTCTTGGTGTTGACTTGGCTCATCCATCCCAGTCATTGCACCCATCTGGAGCAAGGCTTCCAGCAATGCCCCAAGTTCAATAGCCTGGCACCACTTCCTGTTAGCATTCTGCAGTGTCTCCCCTGACTGTTAGCTTATTTCCTGCCATAAAGGAATGACCCTAGATTCTAAGCAGAATAGACCCTCCCTGCTCCAAATTGCTTTTTGTCAGATATTTGGTCACGGCAACAAGAAAAGTAACTAAAACCATTCCGAAACAGGCCTTGGTCTGAAAATCAATTTTGAAACTTCGAAATGCAGATCCCTGGGGTCTTTCCTTCACACTCTGTTGAAGTAAGCCCAGGGAGGAGATCAGGGAGGTTTTAAACACATTCCCCAAGCCACCCTCATGGATCCTGTACACACACCAACAAAGATGACTTTTTTTTGCACTGACAACACTGAACAATGTGACCCGGAAGACCTTAGGGACACCGGTCCACAGCTGTCTGCCCTTTGGTTGCTATCTGTTACGTGCTTTCCTCCAGCAAACGAATGCGTGTGAACCGTCATCCTGAAACAAACAAAGCTGCCTGTGAAATTATGGGCTAAAGGCTAATAATCTTTAGACAAAGCCTCTTTGGAATTCTGCGGTTCAGTGTTGGGGGAGGACGGTGTTCCTAGTCTCTGCTGTTAACTGGATAAATCAGCCCTCTTAAGGAATACGGGCTTTGGAGTCCCGATTCTGACTCGCTCCTTTTTGTCCTTATCTGTTTTTATTTTTGAGACAGAGTCTTGAGAGCACATTTTGGCCTTGAACTCACAATGTAGCTGAGGCTGACCTTGAACTCATGGTGATCCCCCTGCTTCTGCCTCCCAAGTGCTGGGATTATAATCGGCAGCACCGTATCTGATTTGATTCACGATTTGCCTCTGTTTCCTTAAATCTAAAGTGGGAGATGCTGTGCCAGTTTTCTCCAGGGTTGAAGACAAGCAGCATGTCCATGGTGCCCGCCCAGCGTTTGGCAGGCGGCAAATCACAGTAACTAACAACACCCTTCTGTTCTTTCCCCCAGTGTCAGGAAAGAGCGACTCTGTTTTCTCTTCTTCTGTCTATAATTCCATAAGTCAGAACATAAGTTAATATCTTGATATGACAGCACAAAAGTATTATAAGCATTTCAAAAATACTTGGCTCTTGTTTTGAATGAAGGTACATAATGTTTTGACCCTAGATGTTCTGCAGACATTTCAAGAGTACTTAAAGGAGAGTATATTCAAGGAAGAGAAAGCAACAAGGTCTGAAAAGGGTCATTTCCAAAGGTTCTGAAAGGGGGAGTCATTTCAGAGCATAGTTATCTGTTCCAAAAGGGTCAGCTACATTAATTCATTCTTTAGTTAGCTATTTTGAATTTCAGCTACTTCATTAGGTCTAATATTCAGCTAGGCATTTGCTTAACTTTATTGCTAATGCCTTCTTGCCTTCTGCTAACCTGTGGAACCAGGGCTAAAATTTACCCAAGTTTCTCTAAAAGTTTAGACTGTGGTTCCTGAATCTTTTGCTGTCCCAAGGCCAGTTAGCGGCTTAGGGTAAGAGGCTGTCTCTGAGCAGGAAAACCTCAGAGTCTACATTCTGCTGCCACTGGACAGAATGGATGTTGTCCGTGTTCTGGAAACGATCCCATTCAAAACCAAAAGGAGCAGCCTGAGCTGCAATCCATGCCCTGCTTCCAAATGTTTCCTTCTCTTTAACCCTTTCTATAAGATTTCTTTGATATGGATCTCTTCTGAAACCCCTTCTGAAGCCAGAAATGGCAGCATCAGTAAAGACAACTGAAGAAGCTTTAAGTGGCCATGTTTTAGATACACAGCAATTCCCTTCTGTTTAGTTTCCTATTTTTCCAAGATTCCAGGCACCTGTAGTTAACTTTGGAATTAAACAGAAAATTCTAGAACTAGATAATTCATACATTTAAAATAATTGTCAATAACATAATATGTTGTTATAATAATATATCGTTATAATTTTTCCATCACTATTAGTTGTCATCCATCTCTTACTATGCCTGACTTATTGAACTTTATCAGAGGTATTCGGATATATGAAAAACATCTTAAAATTGTGATTTGCTCTTTGCAATTTCTGAAATCCACTGGAGGGGCTATCTCAGAATACATTCCCCCATGGATGATGGGGACATTCATTGCTTCCAATATGCTATGGTAAGGATTAAGTTTAAGTATGAAATGTTCCCAGAGCCTTCTGTACTGGATACTTGGTCCCCAGTTGGCAACACTGTTTTTGGAGGTTGTAGAAACCCTAGGAGATGTAGTCCAACTGAGGGAGTAGGTCATTGCTAGCATTTTTTTTTTTGGAGATTATTCCTAGTCCTCTGTCTTTCTTTTTCTCTTGTTCTCTTGGTCTCTATTATGTGAGCTACTCTGCTCTGCCACACCCTCCAGACTGTGATAGACTAAACTCCCTGGCACATGAGAAAATCGTGACTGGAAACATTTGGTGATGCTGGCTGGAGGAGTCTAGGACAGTGTAAGTGTTACACTGCAGGCAGAGACGGCATAGGAGATTCTGGTGGGGGTTCAGAGAAACAGAATCCTGACTGGACTGCTGAGAATCAAACGGTACCCATGATGTCTCATATGGGAACAAAGATTCTGGGGATTAAATGAGAGGCCATGCGTGTTTCATTCCAACAAAAACCTTGTCTACAGTTTGTCACTGCTCTAGGATTCTGAGTGAGACTGGATTTCACAACAGCCAACTAGTGGATCTAGCAAAGAACAGCTCACGGTGCCTCTGCATTTGGGCGGGAACACGGATATTGCTGGGTGCTTTCAGCCAGGTTTATGGTATGAAAGAGGGACAAAAACATATCAGGGGGAAAAATCCAATGCCTTTTTGACTAGAAAAAGAAGAATATATATGAGAACAAGGAAGGTATAGTTGCCCAAGAGACTATGGCCACCAAAAAGAAGCCAAGTACTTTACACTAAGACAACAGGAAGGATGTGTCAAGAGCATCCAACGCTAAAGGTGTATCCTTCTGTGTTTTCAAGATAAGAATGAAAAGCTGATTTGGAAGACTTTTCCTTTAGCAGAGTGCTCCTGGGTGCCTGCTGGAACATGAACTTCACTGTGGTCAGACCCACAGCCTGGTTCAAGGGGCCAGACTACTTCCTGAGCCGGCAGCAGACATTACTGTTGTCTGTAGAGTGCTAGTTGAGACAGGCAAAACACAAAATTCCAGCACCAAGGAGGCTTCTGTTTCGAAGCACATGAAGCTAGGCAATGCATGGCAAGGCCAGAGTGGCCGTCAATGGCTCTGAAATAGCGGTATGTGAAGCTGTAGAGGAAAGCCACTAGGGTGTTGAAGAGGGCAGGAACACGGGCTGTAGAGCTGGCCCTGGTGTGGTTTTGTTTCATACACCTGGGCTGAGGAGCGGTGGTCAGTCTCCACCTCAACTCTTCCACTATCAAGTCAACAAGCAGGCAGACATCAAGCTGGAGGGAATGTCGGGCAGCCTCAAACTGAGGAGGCTTAATTCCTAAACCAAAGACTTACTTGTTCTAATCTCTTTTTCCCCTGAAAGGATTTAGAATTCCTTGCAGTTTCTATCAGGAGGAGGTAAAGGGGGAAGCTTATCTCTTGAGAAGGAGAGTTAAACCCCGGGATGGTGATTGACACCTGTGAGTGACCCCAGCATTCAGAATGCTGAGGAAGGATAGCTGTAGGGTTGAGGCCAGCATGGGTGACAGAGTGAGTGCTGGGTCAGCCTGGGCTGTAGAGTGAGACTTTGCTTCAACAAAACGTAATGGGGCTTAGTCAACTGGTTCAGTGTGTAAAGGTGCTCACTGACAAACCCGAGCACCTGAGTTCAGTCCTCATAAACCACAAGGTGGAAGGAGAGACCCTACTCCAGCAGGTTGTCCTCTGACCCAACACATGCACTGTGGTGCTGGGACACACACACACACACACACACACACACACACACACACACGCAAATGTAAAATAAAAATCTAATAGCATAGCAACAACAAAACAAGCAAAGTAATCCAAGCCCCAAATAAGAGGACAGTTAAAGTGAAGATTGGAAAAACAGTCATGAAATCCAGTGTCTTCAGAGGTGACACACACATTCAGACACATGTCTGCATGGGTATAATGCTCCAGCCTGGGCTATCAGGCGAGATTCTGTCACAAAAACAAAACACACTCAACCCAACCAGCCATCCAAACAAACAAAAGCCAGGCGCATGCCCTGTCCAGCTGCGTTTCTGCCTCTGCCAAGTTCACCAGCAGGCCATTCCACTACTGCGAGCTCAGCCCAGACTCTACCCAGCAGAATTAACATTCCACAGGAAAGCCAGCTCTCAGGAACAGAAGCCACAGGAAGGAACAGGGCGGGGAGAGAGTTTTGTTCAGTGGGACTGCGGCAGCACAAGGATCCGCAGACAAAGTCCCTGGCTGGATGACACTCTGGGTGCCTCTGCATCTCTACCTTTGTAAGGTAGGCCTTTGTTTCTGAACACGGCCACAGCATTTCTGACTGCTCATCCTAAAGCCACGGCCGAGGGTTGGTGTAGCTGTCAGCCTCCTAAGGATGCGTGTTGAAAACCACGATTCCTCAGAGATGGCGCAGCCACAGAATCCCTCAATCTGATGTTTTGATTTTGTGCCTAGAAATCTCAGCAAATGGTGAAAATGATTGGAAATCACCATTGTCATAGAGACCAAATCTCACATTTGAAATCCCAAAGAAACTCTGAAGTTCTAATATCAGAAACCCCATGTACTCTGTCTGTGCAGACTCTCTAGATAGAATAGTTGAGGGTGACCTTGAACTCCACCTCCCAAGTGCTAGGATTTTACAGGCAAGTGCTGCCAAGCCTGGTGTGTGTGCGTGCATGTGTGTGTGTGTGTGTGTGTGTGTGTGTGTGTGTGTGTGTGTGTGTGTGTGTGTATGTGAAGGCCAGAGGCAACTTTTGGGTGTCTTTCTCAATTGCTCCATCACATAATTTTGAGATAGAATTTCTCACTGACCTCAGAACTCAGTGATTCGGTTAAACTCACTACCCAGCAAGTCCTAGGGGTCCTTCGGTCTACTTCCTGCCTTTTCCTTTTGTGTGGGTCTTAGGTCTCAGGCTCAGGTTCACATGCACAGCCCCCAATTTACTGATTAGGTCATCCTCCCAGACCGTTTCCCTGCTTTTAGAGGCATGGTCTCATTCTATGCTCATGTTAGAGCTCTATGGTCCTAATAGACACATCTTTAATAATTTTTAAATACAGCAACTGTGTTTGTTTGCTTGTTTGTTTTGAGATAGGACTCTTGTTGACAAGGCTGGCCTCTAACTCACTGTGTAGTCAGTACGTAATCAAGGGTGATCTTGACCTGCCTGCTTCTATCCCCCAAAGAACTGTATGCAAGTGCTACCACACTTGTCCAATACACATTTTTAAATTTTTTTATTTATTCTTTGTGTCTTTCACATCATGCAACTCCATCCCATTCATTTCCTCACCCCTTCATATCCACCTTCTGCCCTTGCAACATCCCCCACCCCAAATAAAATAAAATTTAAGAGGAAAAGAAAAGAAAAAGGGAAAAAAAGAGAGAAGGAAAAATTGATCTTGTTATGGAAGTTGCAGTGTGACACAGTGACTCACACAGTAAATTTTTTTTGTCCATACATCTTTACTTGCAAGTGTTCACTGCAAAGAGTCATTGGTATTGTCTGAGACCTCTGGTTTCTGCTACACTATCGGTGCTGGGCCCTCACTGGGACTCTTCTTGGTTATCTTATTGTTGCCTTGTGTTATGGAGATCCTGCAACTTTGGATCTGCAAGACCGGACCCTTCATGTGCTCCAGTAGATCACAGATGGGGTGGATGTTGGTATGAGCCAACTCAAACCTGGTTCTGGGCCTGGATATTTGCAGAGTTGGGTCAACCTGACAGCTCTCCCTTGTCCTCACCACCAGGGCTAGCTCTCCTGCTTTGCCCTGGCTAGTTCACTCCTTGCAGCAATGAGCAAGGGGCCAGTTTTCCTGTTCTTATGACCTCAGGACCAGTTCTCCTACCTGCGTCAAGCATTGATGATGATGATTGTTGTCTGTGGTTTTCTGTCCTGCCCAGTTCCCATAGTCATTAAGTCCCATAGAAATCACACAGAAGTCTACATTAACTATAAACTGATTGGCCCATTAGCTCAGGCTTCTTATTAATGCTCAAAACTTATATTAGCCCACTATTCTTATCTATGTTAGCCACATGGCTCAGTACTTTTTTCAGCGAGGCAATCACATACTGTTCTTTAGTGGATGGGCCAGGACTGCAGAGGGAGCTTCCTTCTTCCCAGAATTCTCCTGTTCTCACTGACCCGCCTCTACTTCCTGTCTGGTTGTCCTGCCTATACTTCCTGCCTGGCCAATCAGTGTTTATTTAAAACATAATTGACAGAATATAGACAATTGTCCTGAACCAGATGATATGATGATAATGATGATGATGATGATGATGATGATGATGTGTGTGTGTTTGTGTGTGTGGTATGAGGGGTTAGGGTGGGGTGTCGAATATACTTTTAAAAGGCTATTTCTGCATCTTAACCCCAAACTTCCAAAAAGAGACAGAGATAAAGAAAAGCATAACAGTTTTCAGTAAGTTTGATTAGGATTCACTTTATTAAACCTAAACCTCACTAGGTGTGATGGCATGTGCCTTCAAATGGATCTCCATAATGTGATCAGCCTGGTGTATGTAGCAAGTTTCAGGCTAGTCACAGCTACATAGTGAGATCCTGCCTCAAAAAACAAAATAAACAAACAGTCCCTCACCAAAAACAATAGCCCCAAACCGAACCTCTGTAACCAGTAGCCCTGGGGCTCCTATTCCCATGATCCTTCAGGCAGATTCTACTCTTTACTTTTCTTAATGAAACACTCACCATCTGGATACTTAGTAATGACAATGGTTACTCTAGAAAGGATAACCATCTTGACTGAAATTTGTACTAACCGGATGAGCTGAGGCTATAGGTCAGTGTTAAGAGTATTTTCCTGCCATGCGCAAGGCCCTGGGTTTGATGCTCGACCCTCCAGGTCAAGGGATCAGCAGAGGACACCTCTTCTCTTGTCCCTCTTCCTCCACAGGTTCCAGAGTTTCCCTTTGATTTCTTTCTCCTTCTTTTTCTGAAAAAATACTGGTACTGGAGAGTGAACCCTGAGCCAGTGCTTGCTAGGCAAGCACTACTTTCAAGGTCCATGTTGGCTTCTGAGCAGTTGAGGAAGTGTGTTTGTGTCTTCAGATGACTTGTCCTTCTGTCATTGTCCTTTAGAACCACCAAGTGTGACTTGAAGACTCCAATGCATCCAGTGGAGAGACGTGTGGCACTCTCTGGCTTCCCTGGGACACCACCTTTTCCTGTTATCCCGGTATTACTGCCACAGAGTTTGCCATGAGCACAGAGCATGCGCAGACTTCACCATTTGCCTTGCCCTTCTCATTTGATTAACATCAGCGCAACACCTCAGACTTCCCTGTCTCTAGCTTTCAGCTCTCATTTCTAAAACATACTAATTCTTTCCACAGGCAATTCGGGTTGCTTTCATCTAAGGAGGTCTGAATGGTTCCCCTGTAAATGGAAGAAGAGTAGTATGAGCTCCCATCTGAGGACCCTGGGCCCCAAGGCAGTTAATTACAAGCCAAGCATCCCAGTGAACTTTATTGTCCTTGATTTTCAAAGAAGTTGGACATCAGGCAGTTCTCTTGCTTGGAAACATGAAATACTCTCAGATCCCTGGAGCCAGTGACGCCGCTGGCATCACTTTTGAAAGGAGAGCGGTAACCACAGGAGATTACAGGCTGGAACACCACAGTCTCAGACTTAAAAGCGCTTGCTTTCCAGTTACGGGAAGGAAAGTCACATGCAGGTCGTTCACTGAGGAATCAAGTCACTCAATGGTGGAAAAGACCAATGCGTGGGATCTCTGCTGTTAATGCCACTCACTAAACTCAGATGATATTGGATGCTACTCCAGCCGTCTTGTTATATCACACATAGCACCCACACAACACAGGGACATTCATTCCCTTCTCCACTCCTGTCACAACCATTCACCTCTGCTTCTGAAAGGCAGTTTGCCAATTGGAGGCCAAACCATGACTTGTCCCTCTGACGATTGTTTGCCTGGTAGGTAAGAACTGACAAGACACCTACTGGACCAGAAAATAGCTCTGTCTCTTATCACAGGCTCTAAAAAATGGGAGGCAGAAAGGGGTTAACTCAAAACCTCCCACAGAAGGTTCATTTGGTTGTGGGAGGCTTCTCGGTACCCACTGGCTTGGAACTAACCCTTTCCCCAAGCTTGTAGGTAGAAGGCCGCCCGAGTCCAGGGTCAGTCTACGATGGTTCCAGAAGCACAGGCAGTACGGCGAGGACCAACAGCTTTTCAGACACAAAACAGACAGAAACCCCTAATGAGAAGCAAAATCTCAGTCACAGATTTTTTAAATAGTTATTTAAAAATAGCACATGGGGGGAAAACCTACGGTTTATTACTCCTTTATCCCCTCCTCCGCAGTGTCTCAGATGGGAGGTTTTTAAGATGCGTTTTTCTAAATATTGGGGGGGAAAGCCCTCCACTGGGAATAAAATCATGGGTGACATTAAATCTCCATGTTGTATCTTGTCTATATTCATCGAAGAATGGGCCAAGAGTCTAGATTTTTAGGACATAGAGAATGGTAAACAGTGTTATGTTTTAGATCTTAAATGCCTCACAGAGGTCATGGAATGTCTTTAGGAGGTGTTGGGGCCCAGTGGCAGGAAGTTCGGTCATGGCCACACCCTTAGAGGTGATAAAGCAGGACCCAGCTGTTTCCTGTGTCTCTGCACCCCTGGATGCAGGGGTGCGCAGCCTCTCTCTGCCACACACCCTGCCACAGCTCACTGCCTTACCACAGGCCCAAGGCCAAGGTTTCTTGGTCTAAATTCTGTGAACTCAGAAGCCACAGCAAATGGTGTCTCCTTCAGACTGGTCTCTTCCGTGGCCCCTCATGGCGGCAGAAAGCCCACCTACATGGTTACCGTCCTTTCTACAGCCACGAAAATCCCAACATGCTCCTTTCTGTCTGCCTCCCGAGCCCCTTCCCTGGGAAGCCACATGGGGGATTGACAGCCTCCCCCACGGAGCAGCTGTCGCGCACACAGCTTTTAAATTTATCTGTTGATTCAGGCTGATCCACTTTAGCTCAAGGGGCATGATTTGGAACAATCCACTTTTCTGGCTGATGGCCTATTCCTTGATGGAAATCCCCACTCTTCTAAGGACTTTTCATCTCCCCCAAGGATTTTCTATTAAGCTAGTTGGTTTGTAATGGAAAAACCTTAAAATGTCTGCACATTTTTTTCTTATTTTTGTAGTACACTTCAGTGACCTCCAGGTGGCAGTAAAGGTTCCAACCAATGTTGACAGGAATAAGCAGTCTTCATAGGATCTTACAGGGTTAATTGACAGGACTATTGAGAATGACTTCCTTGTGTTTCTAGTCTAACCTCCCTCCCCATTTCACAGCCACTGGTGGTTTGTGTGAACAAGGAACTCTTGAGAGCCAAGCATAAGGCTGGAAGCAAGGTTTAGGTCAGAGTTAATCTAGTTTAGACAGCACTCGCATCCCTCAGGCAATGCATTTCAAGTCGCATCCAGGCATCTTGACTTTTCATTTATTTACACGGAAAAATATGTCCTGTTTGAAATGGAAAGGTATTTGGTCAATAACCTCCATTAACCTGCATCATTTTAATGAGTTTAGGTAAGAAGCAACAGACTGCATTTCCTAAACATACACCTAAGAACCGCAACAAAACAAATGTTAGAAGAGAAGCATGATGGGAAAGAACTGCTTGCTCAAAGTCAAGTTTTCCAAAAGCCAGGTGGTAAGAAAACTTTCCTAACATGCCCAGGTGGTAGGAAAACTTTCCTAACACGCAGGGTCCTATTCTTAAATTTAATTCAGAGAGGAGTAGACAGAAGAAACTGTGTCCGGCTGTTAGTAATTGTCTGCATTCTGGGACAAAATACCTGGTGAGGTAAGAAACAGAAGGTTTATTTTAGCTCCACAGCACTTTACAGTGGGTTGTGACCCTCCATCCTAAGACTGGCAGAAGAACAGTCATTGACACCGGCTTTCCCTGGGAAGATGTGAGCAAATGTCTTCTCATTTCAGGTAGAGCAGAGGACGAGTCAAAGCAACGACTCTATAACAAACCAGAGTAAAAGTTTCACCTGGTCCAACTTGGTGAATCACGAATTGATTGAGCTTCCTTCCAGGAGCATGGTGGGGAGCTTGCCTTGTAAACAAGGGCAGCGCTGCAAAGGACCGCCCTACGTGGGAGGTGGTTTGCGGAAGCTGCAACTTGAAGTCCTGCCTTCTGGTTAACCTTACTGCTCTGGGTATTCTAGTACCTCCCAACATAAACCGGCAGCTGAGGCAAAATTGCATTCAGCTGGGAGGCAATTGCAGCCAGAAGTGGTTGGCTAGAATCTACAAGGAAACATTCACAGGTCAGATCTTGAGAGGTGCTTTGTGGGTAATCACAGCTTCTCTGTTGTTAATGCTCAGAAGACAACATTCTACAGCAAACCTCTACACCGTTGACTACCAGGCCTTGCCTGTCACACTGCTTACGTGTCACATTGCAAGTTAAGAAAGGAAGGGTTCACGTTCCACTCACAGCATGTGGTGAGCGCGTGGCAGTCGAAGGCAGAGGCTGTCAGATTAAGGTGCCCACAACCAGGAACGGGAGAGAGATGGATGCTGGACCTCCCACAGCACATTCCCTTGATTCAGTCTGGGATCTCAACTCCAGAAGTCGTGCCCATCCACATTTAGGGAGGGATTTCCTTCTTCAGTGAATATTTCTGGAAGCATCTTTGTAGACACACCCAGAAGTGTGTTTCCATGGTGATTCTAAGTCCTATCAAGTTGAGATTATCGCACCTACCTTTCCTGTTTGTTACTCAATTAGATCACAGCATTGTATATACATTATCTAAAAAATAAAACCACTTAAAAAATAAAACAGCCCAAAGCCCAACCCAGCAGCTTGTGTGTACTGTATGTATGTATGTGGTATGTGTATATGTGTGTGATATGTGAGTATATGTGGGTGTGTGATGTGTGAGATATGTGTGTGTTTATGTGGTGTGTGTGTAGTATGTATGTGGTGTGCATTTGTGTGTGATATGTGTATATGTAGTGTGTGTGATATATGTGTATGCCTGTGTCTGTGTGATGTGGGTATGTAGGGTGTGCATGTATATGTGGTGTGTACATATGTATGTAATATGTGCATGTGTTCAGTGTGTATGTGTGATATGTATACATATATGCATATATACGTGTGTATATTATGTGTGCTATGTATATGTGTGTATGTGCATATGTGTGTGGCATGCATATACACACATATACATAGCACACATAATGCATATGTGTTTGTGTATGTATTGTGTATGTGGTGTGTATATGTGTGTCTGGTATGTGTATGTGTGTGTGTGGTGTTTATTTGTGTGTGTATGTGCATATGTGTGTGATGGTATGTGTGTGTGATGTGTGCATGTGCATGGCAGGTGTGTGTGGTATGCATGCATGTATGTGTATGATATATGTGTATATTTGTGTGTGGTGTGTATATGTGAGTTTGAATGTGTGTCAGTATGCAGTATGTATATGTTATTGTGTGTGAATGTATGTATTGTAGTATATGTGTGGTGTGTGTGTGTGAGAGAGAGAGGGAGAGAGAGACTACATAACCTAGGTCTCAGGTTGACCTTAAACTTGGTGATCCTCCTGCCCCATCATCAGGCGCTGGCTTTGCAGGTCCACATCACAGCTTAATTCTATTGTACATGGTTTCGTCTGTCATTACAGCAAAGTAGGTAACTTCCATGGTTAGTGTTCTGATCTGGACTAAAGTACTGTGCTGCTCAGTTTCTGTAATGGTTGAAAATAAGACAAGCCAGCCAGGCTTAAGACCAAACCCAAGCCACAGCATGGTACCTCTCTGCCTCTGGATGAGTTTCTCATGGACCTTATTTTAAGATTCCTTGGCTGACAAATGGGCTCCTCATGAGAACTCAATTTCAGGTTTCAGTTTGATGATTCCGTAAGACAGCATCATCTTCGCTCAGGAGGAATCCACCAGGCACTCAGTTACTGACTCAGTTAGGTACGTAGGCCCTCAGGTAGACAGCCGGGTACTCAATTAAGCACTCAGGTACAAAGGGACTCGGTCAAACAACTAGGTACTCAGGCACTCAGGCACACACACTTACTTAAGTACTCAATTTTGTTCTCTTCCCCCCACTTTTCTGGGTTTTTTGTTTTGTTTTGTGTTTTTTGAGACAGAGTCTCTCTGTGTAACAGCCCTGGCTATCCTGGAACTCACTCTGTAGAATTGGTTGGCCTTGAACTTACAGAGATCTGCCTGCCTCTGCCTCTAAAGAGCTGGGATTAGAGGCCTGTGCCACCACTACCCAGCCTCAATTTTGTTCTTGTGCCCTTTCTTTTTCTGATAAGGGAAAGTGGGAAATACGATGCTGTGTTTTAAAAATATTTGTGTATATTGAGATAGAGTGTCTTGTAGCCCAGGCTGTCACACAATTGAAAATGACTTTGAGCTTCTGATGTTCCTGTATTTACCTCCAAGCATAGGGATGCCAGGCTTGTACTACAAATCCCACTTTGTGCCATGCTGGGGATTCGAACCAGGGCTTTGCACATACTAGGTAAGCACTCTGCTAATCGAGCTACACACCTGGCCCTAATGCAGCTTTAACATATAGACTTTATAAAGCCAAGCTATCCCTTTAATGAGAGCCATATACATGGTGTATTTTCATCATTTCAGTAAAGCCTGACTCCAGCATGTTCCTACTTAAATTGAAATAAGTAAATTCTAGTTTCTTGTAATTGCCTGAGGGATGCAGCTTTACACAACCTCAGGAAGAAGACTTGCTTCCCAAGATGTTTGGCTGCATCCTTTGGAACAGATGAACAAGCACGGTCTCTCTGGAGAAGTCAGATCTAATATAGATTTGTGCGCCGCTGCTTCTTCTGTATACGGCTCCTTGGGCTGGAAAAATTACCTGAACACACTTTTAAAACATCTCGTCTTCAGCTGTCTTCCAAATAGCAGTAATGTCTGAATGGAGTGTTTTGCTGCCCTTTTCCTTCATGGGCAGTTTTGAAGGTCCTCAGAAAGGCAGGCAGGAAGTGGAAAATGTAGGGTAGGGTATGGAAGGAAAGTTGACTGACAGCTGGAAGATAAGATCTATTTCACAGCACAGTGACCATGGCTAATGACAGCTGTTGCATGTTTCAAAGTTGCTTAAACAAACTATGTTAAATGTTAAAGGAGTGTGATGAAGCCTTCAGTAGGCTTGATGTGCTCATAAAACACACACACACATCAAAGTGCCATATGTGTGTGTGTGTGTGTGTATAGTCATTGGTTATTGAATAATACTAAAATTAAAAAAATAGTCCCAGAAGCTAGGCATAGTGGCTTATGCTTATTATCCCAGAATTTGAGGAACTGAGGCAGGAGAATCGCTGTAATTCTGAGGTCAATGTGGGACATATAGTGAATTTCAGATCATCCTGGCTGCAATGAATGGATGAATAAATAAATAAAAGAATAATTCCCCAGAAATGTGGAAGTGGGGAGGGAGGAAGAAAGAGGGAGGAAGGGGGTAGGCTGTTGACTGCTAGATGCAGTCACAGAATATTCTCAACGAGTCTGTCTTTCAGAGCTGCCTTCAAAGTAGTTCTTGAAAGTATACAATGCCTTATAATGGCTTCTCAATAACTCGGGAAGAAGGTGATCAGAGAGTGGCTGAATGTCCCTGTCCAAAGAGAATGACCATGGGGGGACAGTATTTTCAGACCAATCAGACACCCACTTGGCAACAAAAGAGGAAGCTGTTAGCCCATGCCGTGCTCTGCCCTGTCTAGCAGCCTGCCAGCTGTCGATTCCCAGACAGAAAAGAGAGTTCGTTTGGGAAGCCATTTTTGTTTCCCCCACTGCCTCCCTATGTCGGGTCACAAACTTAAACCACAACCACTGTCTTGTTTCCAATCAACACTGAAAATGTGGTCAGAGGTGATGAAAGGGGATCCGAACGCAAATGGCAAGGAACTAAAGCATGAAAAGGCTGCTTGGTAGCCAAGGTGAAGACGCCAAGTGGATTGCACTGCCCAGCCAGTGGGCATTCTGCCACAGCCAGGCCCGGGCAGCTGTCTGTCTCCACAATGGTCACTGTTCATCACATCTAGGTCAGTTCCAGGAGGCTGGTGTCTTTCAACTCATGTTCCTCCGTAGGTGAACCGCCTCAGGTTTTCTGAGCACGAGCCACTCACAGGGGCAGTGAAGAGGAGAGGTGTCCTTCAAGCCTTTGAAACCTGCCTGAGCAGCTAGGCCTACTCCTTCTTTCTAGTTGACAATCCTGCCCAGGATTGAGGGACCTCTGGGGTGAGGATTCCAGGCTGCTTACACAGGAGCAGCAGAGATTTATCTCCAGGTTAGGCAAGCAGACTCACAAGGCAGTAAAAGCTGAGAAAAGCCCAGGTCTTGGGAAACATTGGACTCAGTGACCAGAGTCAAGAGTTCACTGACATGTTTTTCACACAGACTGGAAACCAGGGGCTGCTGATAAACAAAGTTGAGGAGAGGGGTCACGATCTACAGCAACCGTGCGTGCCTGGGTGGTCTTTCCTTCCTTCTGTCCTTTCTTTCTTTCTTTCTTTCTTTCTTTCTTTCTTTCTTTCTTTCTTTCTTTCTTTCTTTCTTTCCTTCCTTCCTTCCTTCCTTCCTTCCTTCCTTCCTTCCTTCCTTCCTTCCTTCCTTTCTCCCCCTTTCCCTCTCTCCCTCTTTCTCTTTCAATCAGGACCTTATCTATCCCAGACTGTCCCTCCTGCCTCAGCTTCCGAATTGCTGGGTTCAGGTCCCCCAGGTGTGCACTACCTCATCTTGTATCTGTCTTAACTCCCAGGCCTGACCTGACCCAGTGCCTCCCTAAAATAAAAATTAAAAGAAGAAACATTTAAACGAAAAGAAAGCATAACTGTTTACTAACTAAGGCTTCAAGAGGCCTCACACCCGGGGCCTCATTCTCCACCTTGGTTTTTCCCCATTTTCTCCACCAAACACCTTCCTTCACCAAACAGGCCTAAGTGCCTAAGGGAAAAAGCAAGCTGTTGTGGAATATTCATTTAATATGTTTTCCACTCATTTATGCTGTGGTATATTTGTTTAATGATGCAAAGATGTGTTGCATTCTTTTATGTTGGATTTGTTTAACTTTGTGAAGCTGTGTTACTTTGCCTGCCTGAAACATCTGATTGGTCTCATTAAGAGCTGAATGGCCAATAGTGAGGCAGGATAAAGGATAGGTGGGGCTGGCAGGCAGAGAGAATGAATAGATGGAGAAAAAGAGAAGAAGGAGGAGTGAGAAAAGGAGGAGAGGAGAATGATGGGCCAGCCACCCAGCCAAATAGCCAGCCACCCAGCCACCCAGCCAAATAGTCAGCCACCCAGCCACTTAGCCAAATAGCCAACCACCCAGCCACCCAGCCAAATAGCCAGCCATGGGATAAGAAGTAAAGAAAGATATACAGAAATTGTCCAGAGGCAAAAGATAGATGGAATAATTTAAGAAAAGCTGGCTAGCAATAAGCCAAGCGAAAGTTGGGCTTTCATAAGAAAGAATAAGTCTCTGTGTATCTGTGTATTTATTTGGGAGCTGGGAGCTGGGTGCTAGGTGCTGGGCCAAAAGAGTAAAAATAACCAACTACAGCAAGCTGTGCTCTGCTGACATTAAAGGGGAGTTTGAAAAACAGAGACAGGGAACCCAGCAATATCTTTCTACATTTCTTGGTGCCTGAGGAAAAGGTATCCCTGATCCTTTAAGATTTTTAGTATTTTCATAAATGAACGTTTTGGTAGTGGAGTATTAGAATTCTAGTCTGTCATGTGTGAAGCCCTGTGTTCCATCCCCACCATAAAACTAACACACACACACACATACACAGAGAACACACACACACACAAACCCATCAATACGACATAAGGTCTCATAAAAATGCCTTTTTCTGCGTATTGTGGCTTTATTATTCTAGCATTTGGGATCTGAGACAGGAAGATTTGTTATAAGTTTGAGACTAGCCTCAAACTTGAGGCTCCATAGTGAGTTCCAGTTCAGCTACAACAACAGCAACAACAACAGTAATAATAATAACATCTTTAAGTTTTAGCATAGTTTTGTATTTATGAAAGAACTGTTAGCCCACTGAGAGTCCTTGTCTCCAGCACACCCACATCCCCGTCGTGGTTTGTGTGGCCCACCTGTCACATTCGCCATTGTTGAATCAGCCCATAACAGATCTGCTCACCCTCTCTTCATTGTTGCCCAGAGGCTTGGCACGGCTGCAGCAAACTACCACCCTTGGGTCCTACACTGCATTACCTGGCGTCTCTCGTCTTTTCTTGGCTGTGACCGATTCCTCAGACTATCTTTGCTTCTGTGGACCTTGGGAGTTTTGAGGCATCATAGCCAGGGACCTGGTAGACTGGTCTTATAGGAGGCCTCAAGGGCGGTTTTCCTCACGGTTGTATGGAGTTTGGGGTCATGAGAAAGAAACTTTCTCTTTCATCCAAGCTTATGCTGGTTGTTTCTCTGCCTCCTTCAAAGCTCCCAGCTTCAGGCAGCAAGAGTCACACTGCACAGGTGCAGCCCCTTCCCGGTGCTCGGTTATCGTTCGAGGTAAGCACCTTTGCTATTTATTTGGCGAAGAACAGAAACAGTTTTAGAAGTTGAGGGTGTTGCTTGGCAATAGCTGATGAAAGGGAAGGGGTGAGTGTGTGTGTGTGTGTGTGTGTGTGTGTGTGTGTGTGTATGCGCATGTGTGTGTCTGTATATATGTGTGTGTATGTGTGTATGCGTGTGTGTGTGCGTGTTGCGTGTGTGTGTGTGTGTGTGTGTGTGTGTGGCTCATTTCCAATTATAGCTGCTACCCAGGGAGATATGGGATGTTCCTCATCAGCTATGGATTATTTTAATCATAAATGTGAACAGTATATACATTATCTTTCCTTTTTGCTTTTTAATTTTTCTTGTTTTTTCTTACTGGCATAATTTGTATCCTTTTCTATTCTTTATTTTTGGTTGCTGAAGGAGTCAGGTTCACATTTATTCAGTTAGTTATTTAGTTAGTTTAGGTTCATCTTTAATATGGTGCGCAGCACTGCTTTCGGATCCTACAGCAGAAGCGAGGTAGGGACCACACCGAAGAGAGCACTCTCAGTTGCTGCAGCACTTGCCATGTGAGCATAAGGCCCCCAGAACCTATAGAAGCAGCCGTATAGCAACATGCACTGTAACCCCAGCCCTGGGGAGGCAGAGACAAGAGGATCCTGGGGTTCTCGGGCCAGTCGGTCCAACTGAATTATCAAGCTCTAGGCTGAGAAGAAAACCCTGTCTCAAACAGTAAGGTGGAGAGTAATTGAGAAAGCTATCCGACGTCAACTTCTGATCCCCACACAATACACATATACTTACCGCTCCCCCCCAACAGAGGGATAATATGTCTCAACTGGAACTTATTTTAAGAAAGCAAGAGTGAGTCATTATTAGAAAACTAATATCATCTTTCATATTACCGAGGGCCAAAGAAAGAGCCCATGTAGTCATTGCCACATAAGCTCATGTTGAAAGCAGTCAATAAAATGTCAATTGATGACCTCTCCTTTTCATTGGCATGTGATTTTTAAATTTCATTTAATACCATGCAAATGTATTAAACTTCTTCATCAATGTGGCAGACACCTGAGAGGAAAATGTAGAGGAATAAAGGTGCCTGGCTCCTACTGTCAGAGGTTTCACTCAGTCCTCATTTGCTTCCGAGGAGGTGGGGAGAGGAGAGAGCTGAGAACACCACGGCAGAAAGCTAGGGAGGAACACGGCCGCTTCCCTCACAGTGGCTAGAAAGGGCAGACCAGGGCAAAGCACATCCGGCAAGGACTAGCCTGGGTGACCTACATCTTCCAGCTAGCTCCAGTTACAGAATTCTGTTACTCCCTAGTCCCCCAGCAAATGTAGCTGTTGATGAAGCCATGGATGAAGTCAAAGACATTAACATCTGATTATCTCTCAACGGGTCGGTCGCTCTAGCATCTGGGGAACAGGTCTTCAACCCACAAGCCTTTTTTTTTAAGATTTATTTATTATATATATAGTATTTTCAGTATTTATTATTTATTATGTATATAGTATTTTCAGTATTCTGAATGCATGTATGCCTGCAGGCCAGAAGAGGGCACCAGATCTCATTACAGATGGTTGTGAGCCACTATGTGGTTGCTGGGAATTGAACTCAGGACCTTTGGAAGAGCAGGCAGTGCTCTTAACCACTGAGCTGTCTCTCCAGCCCCAACTCACAAGCCTTTTGGGGAAAGGCTCACACTATAGCAATATGTGAATGATGCATATTTGTATTGTCAGTTCTTGGGACTTATTTTAGGCCCTTATGCTCCCTCCCTCAAATCCCTCCTATAAATGCGGCAGGGTATTGTTATATCACCTGTGCACACCCTCCTATATACACATTAAGATATCTCACTCATAATTCCCAGTAGATGCTCCATAAACTGCTGTTTTGTTGTATTAGGTTAGGGAATAGTCACAAACCTGTAGATGTTCAGTACAGACATAGTTCTAGGAAACCTTTTTTAAAAATTTTTAATAAAACAGAAAACTGAATTCCAGACAATGCCTTGCTCTTGCATTCAGACTATAAACTGTAGTAATAGGTCTCTCTCTTTTAATAAAAGGGCTTGTGTGAGAATTGTCAGTACACCATTTCCACCAAAATTACAGATTAGCATACCTACAGTCAAGGAATGAGATGTCAAGACAATTGTGGAGCCTCTCTGATATGATTATGAAGTCTTCTCTGATAGTCTTCAATGTAGCTCATTTATAATCTTGAAAAATTCAAGATCAATTATGTTAAGCAACCCCTAAAGGAAAGAGACAGACGACCTAATTGATAATATTCACAGCTCTGTTGTGAAATTCAAGGACTGTGATCGTGTCTAACCTGTATACAATACACCCATACGATTGCTGTCTTGGCTGTTCTCCTTCCAACTATTTCTATGGCTCCAGAGATTTCTTCACCAAGAGATTCTATTAGCACTGTGGTTCCATTTCCCACCACC
Source organism: Ondatra zibethicus (assembly GCA_004026605.1). Taxonomy (NCBI): domain Eukaryota; kingdom Metazoa; phylum Chordata; class Mammalia; order Rodentia; family Cricetidae; genus Ondatra; species Ondatra zibethicus. The sequence continues at coordinate 56,199 of PVIU01007351.1, forward strand.
AACTGGAAGAATAGACCTTTCCTAGCCTCCTAATGGAGCAGATAGACTGAGCTGGTATGTAGGCATTGATGGCTCACCTGGACCTCTGAATGTCTTTTATCTCTAGTTCATTGAACTCATAGGTGGAGAACTACTCACCACTGTACGTGACTTTTACTGCATGTGTGTGTGTGTGTGTGTGATTATGTAGACAGTCATGTGTCACTTCAAGACAAAGATGGGCTCTGAGAAGTGAGTTAGCCGATGTTATCATTGCATGAACATAGTAGAGTACGCTTATATGATGGTGTAGCCTGCTGCACACCTGGGAGATGTGGCACTGTCATCATCTTTTATATGGTCCATTATTGACTGAAAGACTGCTACACAACCCGTGTGTGTGTGTGTGTGTGTGTGTACACTGTAGCTCAAAACTTAGCTTCTTAGTTAAGGTGATAGCATTAGAGACTTTGTACTAAAAATAGAGAACAATACAAGGATGCCTACTATTTAACACTGGACTGGAAAGAAAAGTGAATAGGGGTCAGCAAGATGGCTCAGTGGGTAAAGGTGCTGGCCTCTTGATTTCTGGGATTAAAGATGGATGTCGCCACATCTGGTGAGTTTAAACATATTTAAAAGTTCTTTAATTTCTAAAGGCTTTCTTTACAGGAGTATGTCTTATATTGCGCATGTTCCCTCCCCTTCTGCTCTCCCACCCCTCCCACCCACTTCCAGTTAACTTCTTTGGTTCACTGGGCAATTTCACTTCTGCTTTTATTTAAATATAGATATGGGATTTTATGTGACTATGAAATCTAGAGACCGTGAATGGGAGGAAAGACATATTTGTCTTTCTGACACTGGCTGAATTCACCTCACGTGGGTGTCTCCAGGTGCGTCTAATTCGCTTAAAAACATTTTTGACTTTGAGGCAAGCCTTTGGGAGGATTCAGTAGGTGTCAGTAGTTGACCCTGACAACTGGAGAGGGTGAACTGCTACTCCTGGCTCTGTCCAAACAAGCCTACAGTCACCAGGGGAAGAACCTGTGTGACAGACAGCAGGTTGGGCCCCAAAGCCACTAAAACTTCTGCCTTACTCTGAATTCAATTCATTTCAGGAAACCCTAACTTTTATCCCAGCCAGCTTTGTTCTCTGCACCTCTGGAGAGCCTCAGGCCATGAATCTATCTGGGAGAGCGCACAGAAGGTAGAAGAGGAACCATGCTGATCATTGTCAGTGTTAGTTACTCTTGCATATTAATACACTTTTGGAATACACTCCAAAATAATGATGGACAAACTTAGGGAAAAAGTTATATCAGGGTCAAACAAAATCCAGTAAGGCATCCCTTACTGACTCATCCACAAATTTTTTAGCCCCTACTTTGCTTCCTGCATGGATGCCAGGTTCTGAGGTTACTCGGAAGGTAGTCACATTAGACAGAGGGCCTTTAGGTAAGGATGCGTGAAGTTTTGCTCTTGTTCAATTCAATTAAAGCCCAGTGGCAATCTAAACATTTATATAATTACAGGCAGTAATTATCTAGATTGTTTTCCAAAGGCCAACTTTGACTCAGTGCGCCTTTCAAAGCTTTACACAGAACAAAATAATTATTACGCACAAGGTTTAGCTCAGGCTAAGAGCTTGAAGTGCAAAGCCTTTTGTCTAAGTTTCCAAAGGTGTGGGTTAGCATTCAAAGGGCAGCTCTAGAGAAGGCCTTCCCTGAAGCCGCTTTTGTGCCTCTCCAAACAGGTAGTAGGAAAGAGGCCTGGGCGTTTCCCATTCTCTGAAGAGGAATTTTCCCCCTTTACTCAGGTATTAGATTGAAAATAGCATTTCACGTTGGTACAGGTTTTCAGACAGGATTAAATGTGAGGCTAGGTCTTCTTGCTTAAATTGTGTACTGTTAACCAGGAGATGGGCAGTGTGAAGAGGCCACGGGGGGTATTGTGAAGGTCAGCATCTTCATGCCCAAGTTAAAATGAGCCCCCAAGGTCTTCGACTAGTGCCCCCCTTTCCCCCTACGTAGATGAACATTTTAGTGGCTGTTTCTCCTGATCAGATCCGGATGCCCCAGAGGACTCAGTACATAGCTCTGTAGTTCCGTTTCTTTTGGGTTTTGAACCTTTCCTAAGAGGCTTGTAACAACTGCCCTTTATAGCCCTTCTTGGTTCTGTTTGTTAACTGTCAAAAACAGGTAGAAAATACATCTCCAGCTATTTTGCGCTTTCTCAAGAAGTCCGAGTCCTGTTTCCTAATTTAAGGGCAGAATAGAATTCTAGCCATTTCTCTTCCAGGAATTTACATAGCAAATTCCAAAAGGTACACTTGTTAAAGCAGAACTGACCTGCTAGGTTTCTGATACTAAAAGAAAAAGGGTGATTGTTAGGGAGTCAAATTGCAGCTAGAGACAAGGCAGAGTCTGCCTTCTTAAACTGTGGGTCATGACCCCACACCGGGTTACATAACTGTGGGGGGGAACGGGGGGGGCAACAGTGAAAGCTCTCCAAATGTGCAACAACTAAAAATGAATTGGAAGCCAATATGTCTGGCATCTGAGATGCTTGCGGCCATAGGAGCCCACATTCCATTGCACATTGTCACTTCATCCTCGGATCTGAACACACAGCATGCACGCTTTGCCTGACGCATACTGTCACAACAGCACCGATGCCTCTGAGCGCAGCCTGGAACCCCTCAGCTCCCATTGGAGGCCATGGTGTGGCAAGTGTTGCTGTGTCTTTACTGCGCTTATGAAGTTTCCCACTCTTGCTGAAACACAATGTTTTGGTTGTGAAGCACAGACTTTTACTTTCTTACCATCATTCCGCACCGTGCAAGTGCCTAATTGTCTTTAGATTGGATTGTGCTAGAAAGCCAGGTTTTGAAAAAGCATTTATTATTTATTTTGTGTGGAGGTAGAGGGTTCTTGTTGCTGCAAGAGGACAACATGGGAAGTCACTTCTTCCTTTCGACTGTGTGGGTCCCAGGAATCGAACTCAGGTCTTCACTCTTGTTGGCAGGTGCCTTTACCCACCTTGGCAGTCCAGATTTTTAGAATTACTGCTTTAGTTGCTGACTTGCATTTCATTAATAAAAATCATTCCATGAATTTTGGCTTGGATTAGGAGAGAATTTCCAACAAATCCTGAAATGGCCTTGCACCTGTTTCTGCCATTTTGTATTTATTTATGTGCGTATTCATGTAAAGAAGTAGTACCAGCACTGATGATTATGAAATCAAAATATTGATCAGCTTGGAAATATTGGAGATAACCTGACTCCCCGCAGAATCAAATATTCAGCCAAGATTTAATTCTTTATGTAAAAATAAACAAACATATGCATGTCAGTATGCTGACTTGCTTTCAACTTTAATAAACAGTGGAATTATAAACATACACCAAAATTCCTCTAAAAAAATTTCTTTATTATCAGTAATTGATCTGTATGCTTATTTCATAGCCCTACGTACCTGTGGTCACATAAACTTTTCTTGTGTGAAAAGTGGAAAATGTTTAAGAAGTCCTTTATTACAGAACAAAGGAAGCAAATAGCTGAAGAATGTATAGAAGTAAAAAGACTTTATAATAATTTTCGAGACAGAGTCTAATGTGGTCTGACCTTGAACTCCATAGTGAGTGCTAGAATCACAGCCAGGTACCATCGCATCCAGCTCAAAAGCATCTTTTAAAACAGGGAGCTGGGTTCAGTGGCTTATACATATAACCCCAGAACTTGGGAAGTTGAATCAGGAGGATCGAGTATTCAAGGTCACCCTCTGCAAACTAACTTTTTTTGAGGTCAGCCGGTGCTACATGAGTTCCTGCCTCACACAAAAAAGCAGCAAAACAAAACAAAACCACGACAACAGTAAAATAAGGACGTGGTTCAAATGGCGCTACAATATCCAAGCCAATCTTATTAATCTAAAAAGAAATTATGTCCTCAAGCTTACTGACTTGGGGTACCCCAGCGTCTTCTGCGTCATAGTGGCAGAGACAGGAAGATATGGGTCTTGGAGGTTTTGCTCACTGATTTCTCCTGAGGTTCCCGACCAGTGCTTCACCTTCAGGTGACAACAAGGGACGGAATGACATGTAGCCTGGAATAACCATACGTGGCAACCTAGGATCAACCATAAAAGGAACGAAAATAGCATCTGGGCCCGCTGTCTGTCATCTTCCTATGACAGCAAACATTATACTGAGCAGGTATTTTGAGAATCTTTACACAAGTTCTACTATGTTGTTGTTGTTTTTCCCCGGGTGAGGAGGCCTAAGCAGAACCCAGGTACTGCAGTCTCTCTGACATCCCCAAGCCTTTAATCACCAAGCACCGAACTGCTGTGGGATATTAATTTAAGATGTGTTACATTCATTTATGCTGTGGAATATTTGTTTAATGATGCAAAGATGGGTTACATTTGTCTGATTAAAGAAAATCGACCTGGGGTCAGGAGGCCGAGTCAGCAGTTAGCAGACAGAAGTGGTAGGGAGGAACCCTGAGCAGCAAGGGTTCTTAAGTGGGGGTTAAGCAGAAGGACGGTCCTGTTTTCTGGGAGACTGAGCTAGGAAAAAAGTTTAGTTACTTGCCATTCAGCCTCTCTGAGCGAGCAGGATTTCACCTCAGCCTTTGAATCCTGAGTTCTATAGAAGGCTAGAGGTCTAGATACAGTTTCCTTTAGCAGCTGTGAGAGAGCCAGCACCTGAGGGAACAGAATTCCCACCCGGTTACTGGCCGTGTGACCAGACTGCTGCTGATAGCTGTGGAGTTGCAACCCCCAATTAGGACATTAGTTGCTTAAGGGGCAGATACTGAATTTAATGAAAAACGACACTGAACTAAGTAATTAATTGATATATAGCAAATATTTTCTAATTTTTAAAAAAGGGATCTCATGTAGCCCAGGCTAGCCTAGAGATGGTCTGTGTAGCCTCTCCTACTTTGCTTTCTGTTACTGTTATTAATACATGACCAAAAGCAACTTGGGGAAGGAGGGATTTATTTTAACTTACGGGTGATAGTTCATCATTGAGGGAAGCCAGGGCAGGAAGTGATAGAAATATGAAGGAATGCTGCTGGCTCGCTTCCTCTGGCTTGCCCAGCTAGCTATTTTATACAGTCCCGGGTCGTGTGTCAAGGGATGTGCCTCCCACAGTGGCCTGAGCCCTCCTACATTAGTTAGCAATTAGGAAGATGTCCCTCAGGCACCCTCGCGGGCTAATTGAGGGTCCTTCTTTCCAGGTATGTCGAGTTGACAACCAAGATTAGCCATTATATAACTGAAGATGGCCTTCAATTTTTGAGCCTCTTGATTTCCACCTCCAGTGTGCTGGGATTCTGGGCACGTAACACCATTCCAGTAACAACGTTGGAGATAAAGCCCATGTCTTTACACAAGCAAGGCAAGCACTCTACCATCTAAGCTACATCCTGTTGCCTGGTTTTGCTATTTGAGACATGCTTGTCTGAAGTCCTGGCTGGCCTGGAAGTTACTCTATAGACCAGGTTGGCCTCAAACTTGCCAGCTTCTGGCCTCAACCTTTCAAGTACCGGGGCTCCGGGCATGTATCATTATGCCCTGTTTATAATGATATTTTCCATATTAGAATGAAATGTGCAGGAGGTGTGGGTGAACAGAAGATGAAGCAATGGACTAGAACTAATTAACCCACATTATAAATATTCAGCTGGCACCAAAGGCATCTCAAGATACTTACAGACTGTATTGCCCTCTCCCCTGTAGTCTACAACAGCCCAAACCCATGCATGTTCCCCATGTCCTTCTGACAGGGACTAGGAAAGTTCAGTTTGATGGAATTCAAAACAATTTAAGTAACTGAGTAACTCAACAAATTATTCTGTGGGTCATTTCAAGAGAGAGAGATCAATGAAAGAATAAGCTCTGATCAGCACTGGCTGCTTGATATGTGTGGGGGGGCTTTGCGGCACGCTGCCCGCAAGGTGCCAGGGCCAAGGATGTCCTGAGCTCGCAGGCTGTAGAATGGAGGGGGAGGACTATAAGGAGGCACACGTCTGAGTACGCAGAGCCGTCAAATCTAAGGGTTCAGGAGGAATGAAGAGACTCCAGTGACAGGGACGTTCCAATTGCCATGTGCAACCAGGAAGAAAGCGAAAGCCCAGTGTGAGGACACATGACCCCTAGCACTGGGTAGGCTGAGGCAGGAGGATCACAAGTTTGAGGCCAACTACACTGACAGATCCCATCTCAAAAGAAGAAAAAAATCAAACCAATACGACAAAGCAATGAGAAGCAATTTAAAATATTTTTCCCTAACGTAATATTTTTATTAATCATTTGGGAATTTTGTACAATGCACCCCGATCGTATGCTTCCCATTCTTCCCTGGTTCACGCTCCCACCCTTGCACCCCTCACCCCCCAAAAACCCATCAAGTCCAATTTGTGTTGCCCATATACTCATTGGAGCAGGGTCAAACTTCCAGTGGCCAGCCTCTTAGAGAGAACTGAGTTGTTCCTCCCTACACACCAGAAGCCATCGACTGGGAAGAGCTGCACTTCAGCATCTTTATCACAGTGTCTAAGGACTCTCTTCAATAGCTTCCTGTCTAGATTCTCCCTCCCTTCCTTTCTCCCCCCCCCCCCCGTTGAGGGAGAGGTTGTCACGGAAGCCTTCAATGTTTCTCATTCTCAGTTATGAGTCTGCAGTCATCAACACCACTGCAAAAGAAGCTTCCTTGCCTGTAGCAGGTGGCAGCAGCATGGATCACGGGCATCAACATGGCCTCTGGATGCAGCAAGGACCACAGAAGTCTTTTGAGGAGACTTAATCCAGGCAACAAACCTTTCTTCATCTCGGATATCTTGTTGCTCAGAGTCAGGGTGGCCGTTCAGCTGGGCGGCATGTCCGGGGCAGGACCTGCACAAGCTCAAGCTGCTTGTACACCACCCCGCCCTGGGTTCCTGTCTCCCTGCCAGAACCCCAGGCACAGCCCGCAGGCATCGATGCAGCCCTGTGCTACTTAAACTATTGTTGTTGTTGTTATTTGTGTGTGCATACATCACAGTATATTTGTGCAGATCAGAGGACAGCTTTGTATTAGTTCCATCTCTCCATGGGTTTCAGGGGTCAAACTCAGTTTCTCGGGCTTGTGCCTTGTCCGCTGAGCCATCCCACCTATCCTCAAAGTGACTTTTTAAAAGCCACAAAGGACCTAAAGACTGTTCTATTATTACCTGCGATTCTAACTTCCTGTGGACAACCTCAGTTATTCTAAGATCAAGGACCAAGGAATAGGAAGATGAGAAAGTGTGCCCCATGAAGATAAATACCAAAGGAAGATGAGTCTTTAGGCCAGCGGTTCTCAACCTGTGGGTTGAGACCCCTTTGGGGGTCACATAGCAGATATCCTGCATATCAGATATTGATGTTATGACTCATAACAATAGCAAAATTACAGCTCTGAAGTAGGAATGAGATAACGTTATGGTTGGGAATCACCACAACATGAGGAACTGTACTAAAGGGTTGCAGCATTAGGAAAACTGAGAACCACTACACTAGACAGACAAGGGACCAGATTCGGCTGGAAGCTCTAGAAGGAGGAACTGAAAACTGATGCTCAACATCCAGCAAGAAGGAAGTCAGGTAGAGAAAGGAAGCGTATCATAGCATCTCAGCACATTGCTAAGTAGAAACAAATCCTAGGCCTGACACCATTACAAATATTATTGGCTAATATTCCTAACATTTCCCCCATTGGTTGAATTAAGTACAAGTGACTCTCTAGACAGCAAGAGTCCCTAGTAATGAAACAATTTTTATAAGCAAACAAATGCTAAGAGACTAACAGACCCTGCCCTGTGTTTGCTGTTGGGTAGATGTGTCCCTGCAGGAGGCCTGACATTTATGGGCGGAAGGTAAGGGAAAAATCAAACGAAGCAGTGTCAACATCAGGAAAGAATGCTGCATGTCTCTGGAAGCAAAGGGGGACTGGGGGTGGGGGAGGTGGGCTTAAGGGATCAGTGGATGTCTATTTGGGATGACCTAGACCTTCCTGGCCACCTAATTTATTGTCTTCTCATGGGCTCTAGCTTCCCAGCTCTCTACAAAACTACTCCTCTTCACGATACATCTCAGCTGAGGGTGCAGCTCAGTGTCCAGTGCTGTGCTCGCCTATCGTGTACGAGGCCCACAGTTCGATTCCCAGAACTACAAAAAGATGTTGCTTAAGGAATGAACCTGGGAGGATCCATGCTTTCCTAAGTTAAAAAAGAAAGAAAGAAAGAAAAACTGGTAAGATTGGGGTTTTGTTAGAAAGACAGAGATGGAGGGGGAAAGACACCAATGCTCGCTCTCGCTCTCTCTCTCTCCCCTTCCCCAGGAGATAGGACCTAGGGCCTTCTATATGCTAGTCTACTGCTCTGCCTCCAAGCCACACCTCAGCCCTGCTGTTACCTCTCTCTTACTTTATATACAATGACATTAACTCTTTGTGGTGCTCAGTTCTGTGAACTTTGTCAAATGCATAGAATTGTGTAGCCATTGCCACTACAATCGCGATGGAGAAAAATGCGCTAGGAAAGCGAAAGGACATTGAGTGTGGTATACAAAGATCATCACTAGTCTGCAGCTAGCCTGGGCTACATAGGGAGACCCAGGGACCGTATCTATAACCAGCTAGCACCAATTTAATGTGGTCCAAATGGCAGAGGTGTGTGGAGGGATGTTCTTGGGTCCTTTCCTCTTTATGAGTTCACAAAGGAAGGTGACCAGACAATTTAAAATTTTATGTAGGGAAGCACAGACAACATACTATAGGACTTTGAAGAAGAGAGAGACACACAGCTTCCAGGACGCCTTGTTCAAGAGACCAGCTGAATGCTTTGTCTTTGGTCATTAAACTGTGGCTGACTTCATAGATTGCCTTGACTTCCAAGGACTCAAACTGTAGTTTGATTCTTTCCACTCTTTTAGTCCTTCAGCTCACAAGGCTGGGTGTTTCTGTCCTCTGTCTGGGTTCAGGATGTGCTTGAATTACAGAAAGGGAGGCAGGACCTGCAAATCTCATTCCAGCCAGGACCAGTTAACACAGGATAGCCTTCAGGACCTGCCTTTAGCAGGTAGATGCTGCTGACAAACTATTTAGAAAATATGCATGCATGATTTCTGTGAACTTGACAGACTCTTTGAACACAATAAAGGATATAATAAAGTAAAAGCTTGGCTATTAGGCCTGGCCATGTAGTTCAGTAGGTAGAGTGTTTCCCGAGCATGCACAAAGGTCCCGGTTCCATTCCTCAGCACAACATGAACGGGTTGTGATAGGACATGCCTGTAATGCCATCATTCAGGAGGTAGTATCAGGAGGATCAGAAATTTGAAGTCATGCTCTGCTACATAGCAAGTCTGAGGTTATTTTGGGATACAGGAGAGAGACCCTGCCTCAAAAGATATATTGATTATTAGGACAGCTAGCACAGCAACTAACACTGTAAACGAAAGTACAGTCCAGAAAAAGCTGCATTTCAGCCCGTTCCACAGTACCACAGTGTCTCCAGTCCCATGAATGAGCCTCCCGGCAGCTGAACAGTAGTATCTAAGCCATGCTGTTTTCTTTCAGGGAACTGGCGCCAAGGCTTGTCTCGAGTGCCCGGGGCCAGCACTTTGCCTTTGTGCAAAGTAGGGAAAGCTGTCCCTGCATTGTAATGCTGTGTTTCTATCTATTAGGATATTGTTGTGATATGCTATGAGCCGTGATAGGCAATCGGTTACAAATCCTCGAGGCATGAACTCTGCATGGTGCCCCTTAGGGGTTGTACAGTATGTAGCCAATACAGCTGTTACAGTAGTCTCTTACATCAGTTTCAAGACCCAGTTGTTCAGGATCTAAGAAAAACTCCCATTGTTTCTGAAAGTCTGAGCCAGTGGTCTGGAGGGCGCCTGCCAGTTTATTAATAAATTAATGCAGCACTTACAGTGTAGTTATAAAACTAGAGGTTCAGTAATGTATGCTTGGTGGCCACTATCTCCTTTAATCTTCCCCCCAAACAATTGTGAATAAATATTATTTTTATACTTATTTTATTACTAGCGTTAGTGTGCGTGTTTGTGTGTGTGTGTGTGTGTGTGTGTGTGTGTGTGTGTGATTGTGCTTGTGTGGAGGGCAGAGGACAACTTTCAGGAGCCAGTTCTTTCCATAGTATAGTTTCTGGGGCTCAAACTCAGGTACTAACATGGACTGCAAGTGTTTCTTACCCACTGAGTCATCTTGCTGGCAAAGAAGTCCAAGACTGGACAATCTAAGTGAAGACCTAATTCACACATATAGTACATCGGCCACCCAGGGTCCTGACAGAGTCAATGCTAAGGTCACACTCTTCCTTCTCAGCACGTGCCCCTAAATATATGTATGTTGCTGACACACTGTGTTCCACACTCTGTTGGAATGTGACTGATTTGTGTAAGTTTCTCTATATTGATTCCTATTGTTGGGTTTCTCAAGGAAAAGGGGGAAACTCAGAAATCTTTAGGGTGACACAGATGATGTGGACATATTAGAAACTGCAGGTGTGGATGAGAAACCCATCTTTTCAGACCAAGCGGCAGAAAAGTCTGCAGATGACTGGTTTGGCTATAGAAGTGATGTGTGTGGTGCCATTGAGTCACTTGCTTCTCAGCAATTAGGAGGATCAGCCCTCTAAACTGGAAGCCGGTTGGCAGAGATTCAAATCTAAAAGCCTAAGCTCTCGGATCACCCTTAAGATCTTTGGCGAATCAACCTGTCAGCTTCCTCTGAGTACAAGCCAAAGATAGCCCAGTTGGCCAGACCACAGTTTTCTTTCTTCTGGGCCTTTGACATCTTGGGACCAGAGCTTTGGGTCCAGTAAAACATTCTCCTTGAAGTCCTGCTTGCTTGCCTCCCTTGTCAGTGGAAGCTGATTAAAACAAACGAGGTATGAAACTTTTTTTTTTGCCCATCAGCTCCTTGTTTGCTTCTCTTCCATGAACGATTCTTAATTTAACCGATTTCCTTCTTAATTAGATTTAGCAATTAGGGTTGCCCATTAACCTAAAGTTTTCCTGCAAGAGACTCATCTTCTACCGAATATGCCGGCTTTACAGCCCCACAGCTGCGTAATTGGCAGTTAAATTCCCATCCATTCGAAGCCCAACAGATAAGCACAGCCTTACCCAGGTGGCTGGCATCAGTCTGCTCCGACGCTGAGAGCCAATGCCAAGCACCCCCTCGCCAGCTACTCTGGGATGAAGGGGCCACCAAGCAAGAGCTTCTGGGCCAGTGATCTCCACGCATCAATTATCTAGTCATCCAACCAAAGCTTATTGAACATTTGTGATCTCTAAACAGTGTCCTATCGGAGGCTACTGTCTGCCAGGCTACAGAGGGGAGCGACGCACGCAGGGGAAGTTGCGGGTTTGTGCAGGGAGTGGGAGGCAGTTACCACACTGTGCTGTTGAGGACTTGATGGGGATTAAAGAGGAAGTCTTTTTTTTTTTATAATCTTCAGAGAATAATTTTTGTTGCTGTTTTTAGTTTTTTGAGACTGGGTCTCCTGTACTCCCAGGCTGATCTTCAACTAGCTATGTAGCTGAAGCTAGTCTTGAACTCTAATCCTCCTGCTGAGTACTGGGATGAGAGGTGTGTATGCCATGCCCTGTCAAAGAGTCATTTCTATTCCTTGTTACTTTGCCTTTATCTTTTGAAGAGAAAAAAAGAGTAGGTCTCTCTGATGTTCATATTAATCTTTTTAATTTTAGAGTTTTCTTTATAGAAAAATCTGGGTTATCCTCCCAGGCTGCAAATGTAATTAGCAAGTACTGCCTTAATTCTGTGTTCTGTTTATTTGTTTGTTTTGTGAAAGGGTATTGCATAGCGCAGGATGGTTTCAAATTCACTGTGTAGCTGAGGACTGCCTTGAACTTCTGATTCTCCAGTCTCCACTTCCTGAGTGCTGGGGTTACAGGTGCATGCTAAGGTTGCATGCTAAGCAAACAGACTACTACCCACTGAGCCACAGCCTTGCCCTTGCCTCTCCTTAAACATGTAAGTGCTCATTGCATGTGGTATATTGGTCTTTTCTCGATTTCTGTTGAGTTTAGCTCTGTTTTTAAAGGTTAGCGTGTTAAGTAATGGGTTTTGTTATGATGTCATACATATGTCATTATACCTCCTCCTCCTCCTTTCTCCATGTCCCTGTCCTCCCTTGCTCGTCCCCCTTACCCCCCACCCATAGTTCCTGCTTCTGCTTTCACGAGAGATGGACTCTAACAGACGATCTCCAGGCTAACTAGCAACCTAATTACTAGATCTAATCAGGAAGGAAATAAGACTCAGACTCCTTGTAAGAACCAAACAAGAAGGCAAGAATGCTTAAAGGGCCTGAAGCAGAGCAGATGTTTTTACAGATGGCAGAGTTAGCAATGGGAGGTATGGAGAGACACCTGCAAAGGGGCTGGCTCAGGGGCTGACACCTCATGGCCCCAAGGCAAGAAGAGGTTTATGGTTTTCTTTAGGAAACAGGTGTCTTTGTCTTTCTGCTCAAATTACTCAAGGTAAAGAGCAGCTTCTGACGCCCTAGAGGCTTGCACTCAAGCAGGATTTTTTTTTTCCTTCTCGCTTGAGCAGCTGATGGTCAAGCCCAAGGGCAGTAAACTGGAGTCTGACCGGGAGAGTCAAGCTCCTCCCTTTCATTACTGCCATTGAGTGACTTCAGAGCCCTCAAACTTGACCTCTGTAGATAACTATTATGGGCTGGATGTGTTGCTGAGAACTTCCTGTGTTGAGAGTTTGCTGTCTGGGTTCATCTGGGAGCGGTGTTTGGAGATGCAGACTTTGGAAGGTCACTGGCATCAGATGAGGTCAAAAGAGTGTGTCCCCCATGATGACAAGAGGGGCTTTGTAAGAAGAGAGATCTGAGCTAGGGGTAGCTCTGGCTTTCTGTGAGATCCCTCACCACAGTTGTGTTGAGTAGATTAAGCTGATACTGGTACTGCGTGCTGAGACTTTGGGCTCCAAACATTGGAACCAGATAAATTTCAGTTCTTTATAAATTTCCTGGTCTCAGATGTTTTGTTACAGATTCAGAAGTTAAATACCAGAAGCAACAGGGTTAGGGTAGCATAGCTATTTCTCAGAAGGAAAATGAACTTCCAAACAGTAAAGTGATATGAAGAAAGAAAAAATTGTTTAGAATTCAGTGCAGTGGTCAGGGTTCCCTATGCACGGATTCCATGGTTCACAGGTAGAAATTTATCTTTTTAAATTGTATTTCTTTACTGTGTGTGTTTGTGTGCATGCACACATGCGTATGTACGTGCTGTACGTGTGTGGATGTTTATGGAGAAGAGGAAGTTGGATCCTTGAGGCTGCAGTTACAGGCAGTTAAAAACCTCCCCATATGGGTTTTGGGAAATGAATCCTGGTCCTTGCAGAAGCAACAAGCATTTATCCATGAAGTCATCTCTCTGGTCCCCTGAGCATTTCTAGTCATAAAACCAGTATCCTAGGAGCCAAAGGTCTAGTGGGCTGTGATGGAGCTGAGGCTCATAATCCCCACGGGCAGTGGTGCTGGTGTATGCTTCCCCTTTCCCTTGCAGAGAGAGGGTAAACTGAGGAAAGGATGGCTGGGAAGATCTGCAATGCTGCTTTAATGCCCTTCCTTCCTGGGATAGGATCATTTGCATAAGCTATTTTATTTGGCTAGAACTTAACTAAAGACTGAGGGAGATTGGTCGTACATTGTGAAGGCTGAATGGGCACCCTGATGAGCTGTTCCTGAAGCACAGGTAGTAAAGAGCTTTCTGTGCAAGTAGGAGGTCTTAATACAGTCCCACAGAAATGTCAGCTGTGGTAGCCCACATCTGTAATCTCAGTGACAGGGAGGCAGAGACGGGAGGATCACTGACTCGATGTCTACCCAGTGTAGCCCAGTTGGCGAGCTCCAGCTTCAGTGATGGATTCTACCTTAAGAACGAAGTGGAGAGCAGCTGAAGCCGGCTTCTGACCTCTACTGCACGAAATCACCTGTGCTGAGGTATCCAACCACATGCATGTGCTCACACAGACAGACCCACCACACAGAGAGAGACACACACACACACATAGACACACACAGAGCCAAGAAACACACAAAGAGACACACACAGACACAGAAATACACGCACAGAGACACATACAGATATACACACAGAGAAATGCACGCACAGATTTCCTAACTCTAGGGGTGTCCTCTCTGCTGCTTACCTCCCCTGAGCATTGTCTGTAAGTTACTTTGTTCGGTTGGTTTTATTTTGGGAGACAGGTCTTACTGTGTGGCCTTGGCTGACTTAGAATGCACTAAGTAATCCAAACTGTCATTGAACTTGAAGATAACTTTCTATTCTTCCCCTGGAGTGTTGGGTATAGGCATATACTACCATCCTCAGCTTGAAATGCTGTTTTTTAATGTTTTATTTTAAAGTGTGTGTGTGTGTATGCTATGAATGCAGGCTCCAGGAGAGATCAGAGGGTGCTGAATTGCTTAGAACTGGAGTTACAGGTGGCTCTCTATAAAAGCAGTACACACTCTTAACTGCCCAGCCATTTCTCTACCACCACCATCCTCTAAAAAAATATTTATTATGTGTGTATACGTCTGCGTGAAAGTAAGCATGCATGTGAAAGTGTGCAAAAGCAGAGGCCAGAGCAGGCATCTGGTGTCCTCTTCCATCCCTGTCTGTCTATTCCTTGGACATAAAGGCCCTTCCTGAACTTGAGACTTTTGTCTCTGCTAGGCTGGAAGCTGGCAAGTCCCAGCAATCCTCCTCCTTTCTCCACCCCGACTCTGGGAGTTGGGGTTACAGACATTTCCAGGGATCCCTGACTTGTTACATGAGTGCTGGGATCCGAACTCCAGTCCTTATGGCTGCTGGACCTTTCCTCCAGCACCCACAATGCCTTCTTAGAAGCCTGCTCTCCCCTCAACTCTCTCCCAGGCACATTCTTCAGGCCTGCAGCTGCAAGCCCTTTCCGGTGTGAAACACAAAGGACATTTGTTGCATGTAATTGTGTTCTAAAGCTGTCCCATTTCCATGATGTATAATCATGACACGGGGGCGGGGGTGTGTGTGAAGGGGACTGACTGCCGTACCACTCGAATGCTATGATTCATTTTGGTCTCTTTATTGAGAATCCTATCTCAGATCATTTGCAGCCAGGTTCTACCCCGAGGCAAGTTTCTTCAGTCGTGTTAAATTCGTGGGGAGAATCCCCAGAGGATTTAGCATTGAAAACAGACAGCTTTAATAACGGAATGCTGCTGTAAAGAGCGGGGAAAGGCAGTGTGCTCTAGCCATTTAGGGACAAGATGGGTAAATTGTTACTAATAAGCCGTGCAGCATTTTTTTTCCTGCCGTTTTCTTCATATGAAGGAATATGGAGATGAACTTTTAAATGCCAGATGATTTCCTGATAGCTCCCATCCCTGGGGCAAACGCTCAGTTCCAGATCATTTTGCTATTGCCTTTCCTAAATCCTTGGAGGACCCACACTTACTCTCCGTCTAGGATAAAAAGTCAGATATCTGCGCGAGAGTGCCGTGGAAGGAATCCCACGGGACCCAGATGCTTCATGATCCCAGCTTCCCATCGCTGTAACAAACGCCAGAGGTGAGTCAACTTGAAAAGAAAAGCTTATTCAGGCTCGTGGCTTCAGGTTTCAACCCCGGTTACTGGCCCCGTTGCTGAGTCTTTGGCTAAGCAGCATACCATGGTGGAAGCGAGTGGAAGGGCAAACTGCTGTCAGGACGGTCAGGAAAGAGAGATGTTGGGCACACCCCAGTGACCTAACATCTTCCAACTAGGTTTCATCTCTTAAAGGAAATTGAAGCGTCAACACATGGACCTTTGGAGACACTTATTCAAGCCCTCCTACCTTTTTAAAGAGAGGGTTCCACACAGCGCAGCCTGGTCCCCTGTGTGGCTAACCTTGACCTTCTCATCCTTCTGCTTTTACCTCCTAGATGTTGAGGATCACATGCATGTGCCACCGTGGCCAGTTGGTATAGCACCGGCAATCAAACCCTGGACTTCGTGCATGTTAGGCAAGTACTCTGCCCACCGAGTTACATTCCCTGGCCCCAGACACCAGCTTTCTTATGAGTAAGACTGGCAGTACGGGTTGCCAGGGCCTGTGCCACCTTCCTGATTAAAGTCCCAGTGTGACTTCTCAGTCCTCTCTCCCACCATTTTCACATGTGCATCCTGACATGTAGCCAATCTTCCACTCCAGTTGCATCAAGCTGTCTGCTGACTCCCACGGTTTTGAGCATGGTCCTTCCACCCACCTTTCCTGCCAGCGAAGTTGACCCATCTTTGAAGAACTCCTTCCAACGTGACCTCTTGAAAACTGTCTTACCCTAAACAAAGCCATTCTCTGTCCTACACAGCAGCCACAGCCTGTTTCAGTGGTGGAGCCGCATGGGCTGGCAGGATTGGTTTGCAATCTCAGCTCCACATGGTGTCCTACAGAGAACAAGGACTTCATTTCAGACATCTCTACTCTCTATCCCAAGGCTTTACAGCAGTTGCAATGTTGACTTTTTAGGGCAGAAGATTTCTTTTAGAGATATCATCGCATTTTCTTTATTCTTTGTGGGGCCCAAAGTGTGCAGGAATCAGGTCTTCCCTTCTACGATGTGAGTCCCGGGGCTTGGACAGGTTATCAAGCTTGACAGCAAGAACTTTTATGAGCTGAACCAATTTGCTGCTCCACAAATAGAATAAAATAAAATAAAAAAAAAAACAACAGTATAGGCCTCCAGTGTTAAAATTTAGAAAAATGTCCTCAGACATGTCTTGGGGGTAGATTGTACTACTACTGCTGCTGCTGCTCTCTCTCTCTCTCTCTCTCTCTCTCTCTCTCTCTCTCTCTCTCTCACACACACACACACACACACACACACACACACAGAGGGAGACAGAGAGAGGGACAGAGAGATAGATGGAGAGGTTCCTGGTTGGAACCATTGCCCCAGTTCTAATAGACAGCCAGATCCTGGGTACTTAATGAATATTTGCTGAGCTAACAAAGCAATGTTCAAATTAATGAATACAAGTCTGAGCAAGTCAAATGCACAATGGTAAATAAACAAACCCAGCATCACGTTTTAACTTCTATGCATTCATCAAATCAAACTTGAAGTCTTTATTTCAGCCATGGAGGCTCTTGAAGAGCAGACTCAGCCTTCTTTCTGCCCTTGTCAGCTTTTTGTTCTTGCTCTTGACCTCTGGGCTCTTTCCTGTTCCCTGGCTTTGTCTGCCTTTCCTGTCACTCAAATTCTGTGCTGCCTTCAGGACAAAGACTTCGCCTTCTTGCAAATGCCTTCTGCCACTTGCTTGCCCTCATTTGGGAATAACACGTGTGTGTATGTTGCTTTGGATCTTAGTATTATTGATTAGTGTTTTGTTTCATAAACACACATACAGACTTTCTACTTAACTGAAAAATAGCTCCTCCTCAGAAGGAGGGTTTGCTCCTTCCAAGCTTTTCTTCCTCTTTACCACTGCTGGGAGCTGTAAGAACAGATGTTTGCCTTTGCTTGAAGCACACACTGCTTTAAGTAACTAGCAGATGTGTTCAATCTGTGCTTTGCATTGAAGAGGCAAAGGGATAACTCTTTAATAATTTGCTGTTTTTAGATGAATTCATTCAAACAAATATGAATAGAAGGAGTTTATGAATGTTTTTAGAATTTCTGTGAGAAGGCATGGAATATCCCATCACCACCCCCTAAGAAAATTCACACATTTTCCTTTTCTTCAATCTTGCTTGTGCTTAAACTCCACTCAGGACTTTTCTACAGAGGCAAACAGTTTGAGACACTGGGTGTGATGGTGCATGCCTGTAATACTAGTACTTGCAAGGTAGAGGCAGGAGGATCACGAGTTTAAGGCCAGCCTGGCCTATATGAGAGCCTGTCTCAAAAAATAAACCAAACTAAACCAAACCGCCACTACCACCACCACCACCATAAACTGTGATGTTATCAGGTTAAGCAAAAAATACCACATGTAGAATCCAGGTTGAAATAAAACAGGGAAGACGTAGTGGAGGGGGTTATCTAGGGAGGAGGAAGAGCATCAGGAGGAGGGACGAAAGAGGGGGAGCAGGAAGGGAAGTGAATGTGATCAAATCACAGTCCATGAGTGTACAGAACTTGTCACAGTGGGACTCATTATTAATTACTAATTAATATATGTTCATGCAATGTATTGGAAACAAACACTGCCAGCCTTCCTGGTTTCTCGTGTGCTCTACACCCACAAGCATTCTTTGCAGCCCCAATTCCTCAGGCATTTCTATAGTAACTAGTACCCCACACTTTATCTCAGTGCCCGGCTTCAGAAGCCCCCACAAACTTCTCTATACAGTATTTTTTCCCAAGCCATTTGTAGAAATTTGTCCAGGTTTTAGCCACATGTGCTCACCCAGGAGGTCTGTGCTTCCCTCATTTTCAGTGGCTGTCAAGGAGACAACTCCCAGAAGGAACCAGCCTTGGGTTTGAGACCCTCGTGCTGTGACAGGAGAAGCAGACAACAGGTGGGCTAAGAGGAGGTAGGGAAACACGGTTTGCCTTCTACCTGCTTCTGTAACCCTTTGGGAAAAGGATGAAACTAGGTCATTGGCAGGTCAGCCTCCAAAGTCATCAACCTCTCTGGTTTCAAATGCCCTGGGGTCTCTGTTTATTCCTCTCTCTGCTGACTCATGCGCTCCCATCTAAACCACAGAACACAATACTCTAGGACTGTATGTGGAGTTTTATAGGTGTGGTTCTATGCTCCAATTTTTCAGTTAAAGAGAACAGTAATCGTGAAAAACAGATTTATTAAATGTGATCACATTGGGAAGAGGAAGAAATGAAGGGGCCTAGAGACCCTATGGGCATCTTTGGGGTACTGGAATGAGCTTTGAAGAACTGAGGCAGGAGGGACAATTTTGCCAAGTTACTGTCCCCTTCCACCTTTATGTGGGTTCCAGGGATCGAACCCAGGTCATCAGGTTTGTGCAGCAAGCACTTTTATCTGGTGAACCGTCTTGCTACCCCCCTCTCCCATTTTTCCTTTCATCGGCCGTGTGTCGCAGCATCGTGTTCACCTACCTTCTAATCTTGTAGGTCCCAAACCCCAGATGAGACAAGGGCTAGGCAAATCCTCCCAAAGAAGACAAACTCCTGAAACATTTTCAAATTTCAAACTCACCTTGAGGTGAGTGCTCACTCAACTGTAAAATGTTTTAATTGATAATGACCATGAGAACACAAAGGCCCAGTTTGCTTTAAAGTCTTTATTATCATGAATATAAAAGACAGAAGTCCTCTAGGATATAACAGTTTTTTTTTAAATGTGGAAACATTATTTTTTTTTACAAGTGAAAAAATAAATACCTCTTGGAATAAAGGCTTATATGCTAATGTGCCATAAAAAAGTAGAGTTTTAATATCTGACAAAATGTCTGTGCAAAGAAACAAATGCATAAACACATCGCTGCTACATTAAGGCAATATGAAACGTAGACTCAGAAATCTCGGTAAAGTGACAGTGTAGGTTTCTAGCTTTCACTTTGCTAGTATTGCACCCGATGTGGTCAGCTAGGTTTCCTGACGGCCTAGAAAACCCCCTAGCTCACTAGCTTCCAAAATGCCCAAGTGGGGGTGGAAAGATGATTAAGAATATGGAAACAGAACACACTAACCCAGCCTCTGGAAGATGCAGGGCAGGGCAGCACAAAGAATACGGAAGCAATGACAAGAAGACATGAACGAAGTGAAATAAAACACACACAGAAAGGGGACACTCTCTAAAGACCCATGGTAAGGCTGCAGAAGGTTTGATCTTCAAGCAAGAAAACACCCATGGGTGCAGCTGGAGTGAGTGCTTAGGGGACGTGAGGAAGCGCCTGAGCACACCAGGAGCTTCTCCAACACTCTCGCCCCGTCTGTCTGCGAACTTTTCCTTTCCAATCTCAAAATAGTCCACCAGCTCAAAAGCCCAGGGAGTGCATGACTATGCCCTGGAAGCCGTTTAACCAAACTGGTAGCCCCCGAAATGCATGGGGTTTGGGGTATGGGGAAAGAAGGGCCAAGAAGTCACCCACATTGAGTTACCTGTTTCCTCTCAGCCACACCGGTTTCAACCCGACAGCATGCCAACCCTTGAGAAGTCACAGGACTGCTTTTCAATCTGCTAGTTTCCCAGTCGTTCTTGAACGAGTTATAAAGACAGAACTGACATTATAACGAAGACTATTTCTTTAAGAAAAAAATTTCCTATTACAAATGTTCAGCGCTCCATGACCGTACAAAAAGAACCAAGGAAAAGTTTAAAACTCTTATAAAATCTGCTGCCTTGGGAGAAGTTAAGGAGACGTATGACATCATTTCCTAAAAGGTACCCACTGTTGGGCTATGGTGCCACTTAACTGACAAAGACAATTTTATCTACTCCTTTACTTGGTCATTAAAAAAAAAAAAAAAAACCAAAACAAACCCAAAGTCCAAGAAGGAATGTATCTATGTCCCAGAGGTCTTCCTGTGGCCACTGGGGCTGTTGCTTCTACTCACAGAAGAGGAGTGATTGCATTCTTGCTTTTCTTTTCTTCTTCATTTCTGAAATGTCTCATGGCAGATGGGTGTTGAAAGTGAGATATTTCCTCACAAGGTTCGTATTATAGTTTACAATACTGCAGCTCACGGGGACCTGACATGCCCAGTAAGCGCAGGATAGATTAGACGACAGTCAGACTGACTCGTGGGGACATGGAATGTCCAGTGATCACAGGACGCATTAGATGACAGTTAGATTGAGGAGACTGGTGTGGGTTGGCAGGTAGACATGCTGGACATGCTCCACACGTGATCTGCAGACCGGACATGACTGGAAAAGAAGTCGACATTGGCTAGAATGTTTAACAGACCTAGGCCCGGGAGGTCAAACTTTGTCGACTGAGGTTTCTGTCCTGCCTGGTTCCCGCAATCATTAAGTCCCAAGGAAATCACACAGAGGACTATATTAATCATAAACTGGTTCGCCTAGTAGCTCAGGCTTCTTATTAACTCTTATAACTTACATTAGCCCATAATACTTGTCTGTGTTAGCCACGTAGCTTGGTACCTTTTTTGGCTACACAGTCACATCTTGCTTGCTTTGTATCTGGGTGACAACTACATACTGTAACTTTCTTCTGCCCAGAATTCTCGTTGTCCCGCCTCTACTTCCTGCCTGGTCACCCCGCCTATACTTCCTGCCTGGCTGCTGGCCAATCAGCGTTTATTTAAAATACAAATGATAGGGTACAGACCATTGCCTCGCAACAAACCTTGGTACCCACCACACTCTGTTTTCTAGATAAGCTGCCATTTCAATTTTGATTTCTAAGCTCTCGGTTGCTCTGTAGCAGGCTTGAATGTTTACACTTTACAAGGATTGAAAATGGGTTTTATGCAAAGATAATCAATGAGGAAAATTACATTTTCTGGCCAACGGTGTGTGTATGTGTGTGTTCTGCCTTCTGCCTCTTTTTGGAGACAGGGTCTCTCGCTGATTAAGGTGGGCTGGCTGGCAGGTGACCCCTAGGGGTCCTCCTGTCTCCATTTCCCCAGCACCAGGATTAAGAACCCCTGCAATTGTTCCTTTCTCACTGCACCCTCCCCCTATCTACCTTTTTAATTACGCTGGTTCTAGGGACTGAATTCAGGTCCCTGTGTCTTGCAGTGCAGTTTATTGGCTCAGCCAGTTCCCCAATCCTTCTGTTAACTTCAGCTTTCCTTCCTGCATGCTAGAGCCACATACATAGGAGGAGGTCACTGTGCCTCTGGCCACCTTGTTAGAGCTATGTCTTAGATAGGCATTGGCTAAGCTATCTTGGGGCAAGACCAGTGGGCAGATGCCCTGTAGCCAGGGGCAACAGGTCTCTGGTAGCTTCTTGACCAGCACACACCCTTCATTGGCCATAAGGAAAGGTAGGTACAGGGTCAGACTATGTGGGCAGGAATGGATAAAGCCCAGGACTCAGAGGGGAAACCCTGCTTGCAGCAGCACAGGCTCCTGAGCTCACTGTCCAATCCTAACAGTAGCTCTGTCACCGGGGCCTGTAAGGACTAGGTGACATGCAGGGCTAGGTTTACCCACAAGGACATTTAGCAGAAACTTCTGAGATATGAAACCAAAAGTAAAATTTACTTTAAGAGGAAATGTAAGATGTAAAACAGAAGATATGCTATATAAGAGTTGCTTTTATTATTTTGTTGTATGAAAGTTAGTTTGACTTGCTAGCAGATAATGGCCAACAGGATTCCCTAAAGTATAAACTGTAATAAAAGGAAATTAATGGGCTGGTGAGATGGCTCAGAGGGTAAAGATGCTTACAACCAAGCCTAACAAACCGAGTTTGATTCCCAGCAACACAAGGTAGAAGGAAAGAACTGAGTCCTGCAAATTGTCCTCTGACCTCCACATGTGCGCTCACTCACTCTCTCTCTCTCTCTCTCTCTCTCTCTCTCTCACACACACACACACACACACGCAAATAAATATAAGTATAGAAAAAGGATAAATTTATCACAAATAGAGTAAATAAGTCACTGTTAACAATAATGTATGTATTCTTTAACCAGAAAGTAAGTGGCCATGTAAAATGGAAGAGGCAGGCCTGGATTCTAGTTCTTGGTTTAGCTTCAAGATGCATGAATTTTGTTGTCTGGACCTCATTTCTGAAGCCAGGCGGTGACAAGAGTGTGCTGATGCACATGTTTCTAAAAGGGCACAATGACTGAAGTCACCGGACACAGAGACCCTTCCAGGTGGAGATGGCCGCTTTCCTCCCCTTCTTGACGGACAGGTGGGCTAAGTGACTGCTTACCTGCAGCTGGGCTGCGCAGCTCTCGCAGCACACAGTGTGGCCGCAGGGGCAGAAGGTAGAGTTGATCTCCTCCTCGCAGCACAGCATGCAGAGCATGGCTTCCTTCAGCTTGCGCAGCTTCTCCTGCAGCGCTCTGCTCTGCTGGCAGCTGAGGCCCTCGCAGCTGTTGCAGCTCATGCTGCTCTCGGAGGACTTCAGGGGCGAGCTGGGGGGGCTCTGGTCACTCCGGGAGACAAGGTCCACAACCCCGGCGTTGTACAGAGCCCTCCTGGCGTGGTCGTACACCTCCTTGGATGTTCTTTTAATATCAAAGACATACTTCTTCCCAAGGTTAATGTTTTCATTGAGGAACAGAGATGCCAAGTGGCCCTTCAAGTCACGGCTGTACTGCATCATGACGGCACTGGTGACTGTGTCACACCTGAAGGTAGGAGGGAACATCTGATTTAATACGGAAAAGCCCAGGAAGCTTCAGAACTCAGACTATCAGATACTATTATCAATAGAAACTATCAACTCTGTCTTCTATCTTGTCATTATTATCATTCACCTCTCAATCTAGCTTCTATTTATCTATCTATTAATTATCTACTATCATCCACCCATCATCTTTCTATCTGATACCCACCTATCTCCATACTTACTTATTTAATTTTTTAGATAAAATAGCCCAGGCTGGCCTAAAACTTCTGGCCCTTCCGCTTGCTGGGATTATAGTTGTGTGCTACCATGACTGGTTTAGCAGGTATTCAATATTGTTGTTATTGTTGGTTGGTTGTTGAGACAGTATCTCACTACAGCAGTCCTGGAATCACAGAGATCCACCTCCCTCTGTCTCTGAGAGCTGCCCTTAAAGGCAGGTGCCACCACACCCAGCTTTTTTCTCCTCCTTGAGACAAGGTCTCACGTGACCCAGGCTGGCCTTGAATTAAGTTGCCAAGGACGACTTGGAGAGTCCTGCCTCCACCTCCTGAGTGCTGCCGGGGATTACAGGCGTGCACACCATGCCCGGTTCATGTGGAGCTTCATGCATGTTAGGTAAGCACTCTATGGACTGAGATACATTCCTTACCAAGACAGTTAATACCCCTGGGTGCATGTCTAAGGTCTTTCCATCTTATATGCTTAGTGTCTCTATGGCTCCACCCTGCTTCTCAGGGTCTCCAAGCCCTTCCAAAGAAGCAGCTGTAAATATGAAGAAGAGAGCCGGGAGGTGGTGGCGCATGCCTGTAATCCCAGCACTCAGGAGGCAGAGGCAGAGGCAGGTGGATCTCTGTGAGTTTGAGGCCAGCCTGGTCTACATAGCAAGTTCCAGAGAAACCCTGTCTCGAAAAACAAACAAACAAAAAACAAAAAAAAGAAAGAAAAGACAAACTATGGAGATGAGATGCCACAGCTCCTCTGGGCTCTGGAAGCAAAATGACATTTGTTCTTTGAAGTCTTGGCTCTTACATTAAACACGTCTCCAACTTTTCTGTTCTGCTCCATAGTCTATTTTAACATGACAAAATTTGAAGGCTTCCTATGAACTTACATTTCTTTCCTTAATTTTTTTTTTGAAGTATGAACCTAATCACAACCCAGCTTGAAAGGCCCCTCTAGAATGCTGTTTAAAAACCTTTGCTATGGCCAGGTGTCACCCCACCTGTGAGTAGCTGAATGCCAGCAGGCCTAGCCGTCAGGAGGCCGAGACTGGAGGACTGCAGTTGAGTTTGAGGCCAGCCTGCAGTAAATGAATTCCAGGTTGGCTTTGGACACACAGTGAGATTTTGTCGCCAAAAACACCAAGTAAAATTAAATTAAACTTAAAAAAGTATCTTGAGTATGTCAGGGGTGAGGGCTCAGGATGGGGACTTTCTCAGCAGGGAAAGACCTGTGCCAGCCACACTTGTAGGAATGACGCAGCCGTGGCAGAACAGGCCCAGGTACTGGGGTTGTGTTGGGAGGTGGTTGTGGGAGGAAATAAAGTGAGAGATAGGCAGGAGCCTGTGAGGCACAGGTGCACAACACTCTATGGCGACAAGGGCTCCGCTGGCATAGCACAGAAAGTTCAGAGAAGTTAGTCTCTCATTCTGTAAAACACTTGCGGACTCAGGGCTAGAAGAATTCACAGCAACCTGCCTGTCACTTAAACACACTAAGCTGTGCCCTACACTTAGGAGACACACAGCGGTACATGCCTGTAGAATGCGTGCGTCTCGGTGATGGCCCGGTAGAGCCCACTGGCTGCCCTGGTGCTGATCATTTTAAACAGGAGCACGATGCTGTTCCCAGACTCCTTGGTGACGGTCAAGTAGACGTTCTTTCCTGACTGCGTGGCCATCTGCACCACAGGATAAGCTATCCTGAAAGGCAGGAGGAGAAAAGTGAGCGAGCTCAGAAGGGACAGCCCAGCATGGTGTTGATATGCCTCTGTGGGCTGCCCGTGACCGGAAGTGAACCAGACACTTGGCCTGGGGCGTTCTGTGATGATTCTAACTGGTTACGCTGACGCAGGACAAGCTTGTGGCATGGAGACAAGTGTTGGGGTGCCCTCGACGTGTGTGTGTGTCTGCAGAAGCAGACACAGGTAATTATGGCCTGAGCCACTATGAGAAATAAGTCTGCCACACTAGTGTACTTTAAGTTAGCATTTAAGAAATAAATCGCTAAGGCTTGAATGCAATTAATGAATAAATTAAAAAATGAGTCACTTTATTGACAGAGATGTCTGGAGAATTTCTGTTCGTTTTCTATTTTCAGAGAAAAGCAACAGATAATATACATGCTTATGAGCATGTGTGTGTGTGTGGGTGTGTGTATTGAAGACTTGGGTTACCTGTTAATCGGACTAAAGTCATCTTTACAGATGGAGATGCCTTCGGGTCCAACCCCAATGAGGAGTTTCTGTCCTTCGCTGTCCCTCACAGCATGCCACTCTATGCCATAATTCTCCATTGCTGACACAATCTGCAGAACTTGGTATTCTGCCGAAGCCTGGCTGATGCCCTCCAGCTCCTTATGCTTGGCAACAATGCTGCAGAACAGGAGAAGGTGCAAAGTTAGACAGGGCAGCTCTCAGCTCTGAAAGCTCAGAGTTTCCATTGCTGGGTTATAGGGAAGTGGTCATGTGTGGGTCACAAAGGCACCAAATGGCATAGTACTAGCTCATTGACTGTAAAATACCCTAAGACACTGTTGGAATCGCAACTACGGGGCCAGTGAGATGGCTCAGTGGGTAACGGTGCTTGTTCAAGGCTTGAATTTTATTTCTAGGACACATAAGATGGAAGGAAAGAACTCACTCTCACCAGCTTTCTTACACACACACACACTTTTTTAAAAAAGATATCAATAAATATTGAGGACCTATCATGCGGGAATTACTGGTAAACTGAAAGAATTATGGAAAAACCTCTAACATACACACAAGACAAATGTGTAGGTTAGATCCCCTCATGTATTTATCTACACAGACTTTACGACCTTCCTGATAGGCTAGCAGCACAGGGCTCTGGTGAGATTATTCACAACTAAAGAAAACAGATCTATAGTCTCTGGCTGTCTCTCCTGTGCTCCTTGGTGATCTGGCCTCCCAATGTAGCCTTCGCTAGAGTACAGTCTGCATTAATGACTGGTTTCTAATGAACAGAAAATGGTGGAAGACCTGGCATGAAACTCACTTCTGAGATGGAGTCGTGAAGGTCTGACTTCTTTCCTGGCTCTTCTTTCTCACTCTTGGCTCATTCACATCAGGTGAGCCACTTACCATACCATGAAAGGGCCCTGAGGTCAGGTGGCAAGAGAAGAAGGCTGGCCAAGAAGCTCCAAGAGTCACCTGGACCTGGAAGCCTCCCTAAGCTGGGCTTTTAGAGGAGATTGACCTCTGGGACTTGGTTTGCCCCCAAGCCACAGCTGTTTCCCTGCCCATGCATTCTCAGACAATGTCTGTTGTTTTAAGCTGAGTTGGGGTTAGTTTGTTACACAGGAATAGGTAACTGAGCCGCCTAAGTTAGGCCTCTTAGGCTGTAATTCTTGCTGGGATGAAGCAAACACCAACAAACATGTTAGATTTTTACTGGAGGAGATTTGCATATTTAAAAGGTCAGGCACTTTCGAGATCCTTGTTATTTATGGAATTTCATATAAGGGCATTTATCTGTGAGGGCTGTTTTGCGTTGGTAAGTTTCTCAAATAAGAGGCACACGAGTCTTCTGAAAATGATTGGTTAAACCTGGAGGAGGCCTGCGCTCTGTCTCACAAATCCTGGGACAACACCAGCAGGCTAGCTTCCTGATGCTTATCAAGTCAGCAGCTGTGAACACTCAGGCTAGCCGGAGTGCGCGGCTGGTCTCCGGTGGTGGCCTCACCTGTTCAAGGTGGCGCTGGAGAGCTCCTTCTCACACAGGTCCTCGTAGTTGTACTTGGCAGTGTTCTGGTTGTAGTCTCCGAATTTGGTCTGGGCCAGGAGGGCGCTAAGCTCCACTGCCTGCTCTGGGGAACACTGGAGGTGACCTGCAAGGAGGGATTCTCTAATGTGCAAGAAGAAGATGTGCCTGCAAAAGAAGGAGAGAGTGACTGAGCCTTGCCCGGGGTAACAGTATCTCAGCCAGCCTTCTGGGCTGGGGTGTGGCGCAGGGAGAGAACTCTGGGGTTTTATACCCAGTGCTGTGAGGAAAACAAACAAACAAACCCCAACAAGCTCAACTAGCTTTTAGCATTACAATTTCACAACCAAGCAACCAAGTACTTTTCTTTTTTTAAGCAAAGAGAGCAGGTATAGCGGGAAGGCTCAGCAGCTGAGGGAGCTTGCAGCCAGGGCTAAGGACCTGGGTTCTATCCCTGAGGCCCACACAGAGGAAGGAGACTCTCCATGGATTGTCTTCTGACTACATGTGCAGCATGCCATGCTCCCTCTTCAAATCAGGAAATAAAATCTCATAAAAATTTAAGTAATACAAACAGAACAAGCTAGCATTATAATGGTTTAAAGGGACATTAAGAGTCAGTGTTCCTGTTTGTTCGGTTTGGTTTTTTTGAGACAGGGAATCGAGTAGCTCAGGCTGGCCTCAAGCTTGCTGTGTAGCTCAGGCTGGCCTCATCCACTCTGGATCCTCCTGCCTCTGTATTGTATTATACACATACACAACTACTGTACTCAGCTAGGAAACCTATGCTGTAGTAGATTCTAATCGTCAGGGACAGTAAAAAAGAATGTCCCCTGAATCCTACTCCAAAGTCCAGCTGCCAGAGACTTCACCAGCCAGATGTTCTTCAGCGTGTTGAAGACGGTGGACAGAGGACAACCTCAGGTGTCGCCCTCAGATACCATCCACCTCCTTTGGCAGGGTCTCTTGCTGGCCTAGTGAGAACCCACTAGGCAGTCTGGCTGGCAAGGGTATGCTTGGCATTGTCTTTAGTGGGCTGCAGGGATTGAACTCAGGTCCCCAAGCTTGCCAGACAAGCCGTTCTCGCTGAGCCTTCTCCCCAGCCCCTGTCTCAGAGTTCTCCCGACCATCTGGGCTTCCTTGGTCCTACTCACAGCCTAGAAGTGGCCAGAGTTTTGGTGACCTCAGGGTCCCTCTCCTCTCCAGACTCTGCCAGACCACCATCCAAGCTGCTTCCAGTGAAAACACCCCATCTTTCTGCTCAAAATCCTTCACAGGGATGCCTGATGGTGGCCGAAACCCAGGCCGACTGGTTCCAGTCACACCTCCTGTCTCTGTGCCCTGGATAGGGACCCATCCCTCCACTCGGAAGATCCAGCTTTACAGCAACCTATCTTGATGGCTCCTCTCCTGTCCTCTAACTTGGTCACCTTTGGATCTACCTTGTGTACAGACCACCTATTTCTGAATCACATTATGTAACAAGTTACCACTTTGAGTTTCTTTATCTAACTGCAGCTGGGCTGGCTTAATTGACTCTAACATCAGAAAGCTCCAGAAATGCATGTAAAGCCCCATGTACCTGTGTTTATTTTATATTCCAATCTCAATTTTGCTCTGTTTGAGCCTACCCTAAGCACATGCAACATTAAAGTCTACATTTACTACAAGGTATGCATGCCACAGAAATTTCTGGGAAAATTCATTGTTTTCATTGTCCAAAATCCCAAAGAGGTTATCTGGGTCACCACAGAGGATAGGCTATAAAATTTGTCTCTGGTGAATGTGAAGTTTTAACTTTCTTTGATGGCTTGTGGTAGCCCCTCCGCATGTGCTGAAAAGGTACAATAATGACCTAGCCATGGGTGAGACCCCGAACCCTGCGTGAGCTAGGCTCCTCGCTTTCCCAGTCCTCGACACAGCTTCCAACCCAAGTTTGCCACTCAAGAGACTAGGATGAGAAAGGTAAGACAAGGCCTTAGGACAAGAGAGGTGACAAACGCAAGGGACTGCGCTGAGAACCTCAAACCTCCAGGCTGACAAGAGTAATTCCTCTTTCTTAACTAAGAGACAGTCAATTCAATCTTTGCATACTCGGTAATGATAACCGTTGAAAGTAATGAGACCCCCTTAAATTCAGCTCCTTCCATACTTTGTAAAATGCAGAGTGGCGTTCAAAGAGAACAGACACAGCTTTGACTAACCCAGACATCTGGTAGTCTTTAAAGCATTTCTTCCAAACTGCTAAACTGAGAAAGGGGCCCTGCTGGGGCTAAGGAACTGCCAGAGGAAAAACAACTGCTTCTAAAATAGCTGTGTGGCTAGCTGATGTGGTAGCCCACACCGCCAATCTCAGCCCTCTCGAAGCAGAAGCAGGCCGATTTATGAGTTTCGGCTAGCCTGGTCTACAGAGTGACCCTGTCTCAAAAGAAAAAATTAATAATAAGTAAAAAATCAGAAGATGATATCAGAGGAGTAGGCCTACATTCTCACAAAACCCTGCTGCTGCTCACAGGGAAAATGGAATCCTGATGTACCTCTCTGCCTATTCAACCAGAGGGTATGTTTTCAGGAGCCTACAGTCTGAATCTAATCTATACATACACTCAAGAAGAAATCATGTGCCAAAAGATTTTAAGATTAGCACCACAAACTGAGCCTTCGTGATTTAATTACTGTGAATGTAAAGGTCTCTTTTGACTTATTTTCCTAGCATAAAGTTTGAAACTGCTTCCTGCTTTATTAAACAGTACGGAGAGCTGCCAAAGACGACTTTTCAAATTTATTCAATTTCTTTTTCCAAATTCTCTACGCCTACTTCTGGAGGGACAGCTGCCAGAAGCAGAGCAAAGAAACGGCAACCCAACGTAAACAGGTGGCTAGGAGCCTAGAGCAATGCCCATCCTTCCCAGGGAGTGGAAGAGAACTGGAACAAAGGCCTGGGGGATGGGGCACGCTGGTGTTCTCCAGCCAGTGGAGCCTGAGCTGTGCTCAGAGTGCTGTGGGCACAGCACTCCTCCTTAGTGTCTCGCAGACCTCTTCCTGCATGTTGCAGTCTTCATGGCTTTATGGCCACCTCTCATCTCAAATCAATAAAGATCTGTCATGCGCTGCCTCTGTGCCCCACCCCACATTGGGGTTACGGGATGGACATGTGTGATAGTTGTTGATTTTTTTTTAAGATGAAACACGTTGTCTTTGGAGGAAAAGAGCATATCTTATCAAAAAAAAAAAAAACCAAAAAAACAACAAAAAAACAAAACAAAACAAAAAAAAACTACAGCCACAGATGGGCTTCTGGATGACAAGGGTCCAGGCATCAGTATAAGGGAGCAGGGGTGGCCAGTGCCACCAGGTCTGATGCAGTGAGCTCTCCCCAAGAGGGAGGGTGGCAGTGCTCAGAAACATGTTTCCAAATGGGAATTCGGTGAGGACTCAGGATCTGAGTGACTTTGAGCTAGGATTAATTCTTCCTACCTTCTCACCTTAACTATCTGCACATAACTATTACTTTCATTTCTCTTTTTAATGAAAGGGGTGAAAGGTTACAAATTAGTAGCAAAACAAGCAGAGGTAGTCAAAGAAGTCAGACCTGCAGAGAATATGTTTTAAAAGTATGTCTCACAAGTAGATAACCTATCTAGTTCCCTATAGACTACAACATGGTATCACACACAAAAGGCTTTGAGAAATACCTACTATGTCTTAAGCAAACGTCTAAACACATCCTGTGGACACAAGCTTATACTACATTTCCTATGTATTCCTAGGGTTATACTTGGAAATTAATTTTTAAAGTTTTCCCCAGTTACTGAGAACATGGGTATTTCCAATATATGGGTCACATTGTGGGGCCCAGGGTACATTATTCTAGCTAAGTCAAGTGTTTGTATCATAGGTACAAATGAATTCACATATGTTATAGAAATAGGGTGAAGGGCTGGAAAGACGCCTCAGTGACTAAGAGTACTGGCTCCTCTTTCAGAGGACTGGGGTTCGAGTCTCAGCATCTATTTGGTGGCTAACAAACCACCTGTAACTCCAGTTCCAGCAGATCTGATGCCACCTTCTAGCCTCCATGGACAATGGCACTTATGTGGTGCACAGATACCGGAAGCAAAGCAGCCATACACAAAGCAGAAATAAAAATTTCAAAATAGGGCAAAACTTGAGATGTCAATTTTAAGTTTGAAAAGGAACCAAAATCTTATAAAAATTGCATTTACTTATTCACTTACTATGTATTTTTGGGTGAGTGCCACCGTACATTTGGGAGGTCAAAGAGCAACTTTAGGAGTCTATTCTTTCCTTCCACCATGCAAGTCTCAGGGATTGAACTCATATCAGGTTGGTGACAAGCACTTTTATCCACTATGCCATCTTGATGACCATGAAGCACCTACTCTTAATATATTTTTGCTTCAAAATTCTTCAATAATTTCTCTTTTAAAATCCATGCCTTTTCAGGGGCTGGGGAGATGACTCAGCCATTAGAGTTCTTGTTCCTCTTGCAAAGGACCAGGGTTTGGTTCTGTGGGTACCAAGTATGCATGTGGTACACACACATGCGCATACACACACACACACACGTAGGCAAACACTCATACACATAAAATGAAATATTTAATTTTTTAAAAAAATCTGTGCATTTTCAGAGTTAAGGAAAAACAGGGACCATTTATCTTGAGGGTTTATGGATCAGAGAACTCTCTTGTCCTAACACTGACCATCTCACTGAAAAATTTTCTAGTACTCACAGCAGAACGTTGCAGAAGCCAGTTGGAAGTTTATTGTACTGGTGAATGAGAATGGTCCCAGAATGTTTGAATGCTTGTTCCCCAGCTAAAGAACTTTTTGGGAAGGATTAGGAGGTATGGCCTTGCTGGAGGAGGTATGTCACTTGAGGGAGTGGGTTTTGAGGTTTCAAAAGCCTATGCCATCCCCAGTTAGCACTCTGTGTGTGTGTGTGTGTGTGTGTCTGTCTGTCTGTCTGTCTGTCTCTTTCTCTCCTTCCTGCCTGTGGATCAGGATGTAAGTTCTTAGCTACACCTACAACCCCATGCCTGCCTGCCCACTGCCATAATGGCGATGGAATTGTAAGAACTGTGAGATCCCTTTCTTTAATAAGTTGCCTTGGTCACAGCATCATGTCAAGGCAGCAGAAGGCAAGGAAGACAGTTACTGTTGGGTACCACCTCCTACTATTCTTGCCGGTTACAGCATTTTGAAGAACTTTTGACAACAAATGTAAAATAACTAGATTCAGCCTCATATTCAAAATGCAAGCAATGAACCCCATGCATCTGTAGAAAAAATGACTAACTAGTTATTTTCAAAAACCCAGTTGCTAATAACTGAACCATAATTTCCCCTGAAGCGCATGCATGTGAAGTACTGTCTGGACTGCCATTCACCCCAGGCAGACCCCATTACAATCAAACATCCCATCTCTGTCCCGTGAGTCACTTAACCGCATAGGGTTATTTTAAACCAAACTCTGACTGCCAAGTTATATTTAAAAACGACCAAATGGAAACAGAAATTGCCGTGAGGGTTTTTTGTTTTGAATCTTATAATAGTCTCATAAAATAAAATCATTTCAGGATGGAGTATAGACCTACATGTAAACGTTAAAATCATACTGGCTTGAGAACCAAACCGAAGAGGACCTTTAGGACTAGGGGGTAGACAAGGCTTTTCAGAGCATTGTGAATAAATTCCAGAAAGAAGGAAAAAAGAATAAATTAAACCTCACCAAAATTAAAAACTCCTACACACCAAAAGGCATGAGGAAAACAGGCAAGCCACGGGGGGACATATATTTATAAAACTCAGATTTCACAATGAATTGGTATCTAGGATACATAAGGAATGTGGACAGCTCAGAAGTAAAGGCAAACGATCAAAATGGGTGACTTGGACAATTCACCAAAGGAGATGCAGGAAAACATGAAAATCTGACAGACATCGTTAATCATCAGAGAAACGCAAATTAAAACCACAATGCTCTACCACTATGCATCCACCAGAAGGCTGGCAGGGACGCGGAGACACTCGGTTTTCTTACATGCTTTGTGAGAGTAGGCGTTCGGAACAGTGCATATGCTGTGGAGAAAGGTCTGGCAGTAACTTACACAACTACACAATCAGCCCCTGCCCTGGCTATTGTATTCTCGGGTATTTACTCAAGGAAAATGAAAACACATGTGTCTACAAGAAAAAAAAACCTTGTATTAGAATGTTCATAGCAGCTTTAGTCATAGAAACAGGCGCTCATTAGTAGGATTGGATCAACAAACAGGACAGAGTACTAGCCGGGAGTGGGAAGAAA
Organism: Ondatra zibethicus; assembly: GCA_004026605.1. Lineage (NCBI taxonomy): Eukaryota > Metazoa > Chordata > Mammalia > Rodentia > Cricetidae > Ondatra > Ondatra zibethicus. The sequence continues at coordinate 89,781 of PVIU01007351.1, forward strand.
CAAAGCAGGCTGTTATTTAGATCAGAGGACTGACGTAGAATGTTCAAGGCCCCGTTCAACCCCCAGCATATAACAAAGCAAGACAAAAAGAAAACTGAACAAATAACTAAAGAAAACCGCGCAGATACGTACAGCAGTATGAATGGACCTCAACAAAATGCATGATGGATAAAAGGCGGCAGATATTGAGCAGAACCTATTGGATGATTTGCCCTGAGTAAAGCTGAACAGGTAGGGACAACACATCTGAGATGGAAAACCACAGTGCTACCAGGGCCGTCAGTGGGTGAAGATGGGCAGTGTGGGCTGAGTGTGGAAAGACAAGGGACTTCCTAAGGTGCTACTGCTCTTAATGTTGGCCAAGGTGTTGTTTGAACATGTACCCATCGAATCTCGCTAAGAGCTAGAGATTTACATGTTTTATCCCATGTAAATTTTAACTAGAAAGAAAAAAAGAAACAAATGCAAGCTGTGAGTTCTGCTTAGTAATAAGCACACTGGAGTCTTTAGAAGGGAGGGTACTTAGACATGACATGTTAGAAAATGTATGGACGGTTGGAGGGACTGATAAATGATTAACTATATAATAAAGTAGGCGCATTAAACTTAATAGTAGGATCGGGGCGGGGGGGGGTCTATGTGGGTATTCATGACAAAATCCTCAACTTTCCTCCATGTTTGAAACTTTTAGGAGGTTGAGAAAATAACCTTAGGGTTCGGGTTCAGAGTGCCAGTGTATTAATAGATCCAGCCATATCAAACCATCAGGCCTACTCTGTGGAAGGCTCACAGTCAAAAACCTGTCAGGGGCCAATGATTATTATAGAGTTACTAAGTTAGGTCCCTACGTGGACTTAAGGAGATCCTTTTTAAGCCCCAAATGGGAAGCACTCTGAAAGATGTTCCTCCTTGAACCCTAAAGCAGTTGAGGAAACTATGAGGACTGCCACAGGGAGGCTTCTAACCTGGAAAGATCGCAGCCTGTGCCAGCAGAATCCTGTACCTTAAAAGCACAAAGCCCGCACTTCTAAAGAATGGCCTCACCCATGGAAATAGGGGCCTGTGTGGGCAAGCCACCAATCTCTGGCTTCTGCATGCACATGCATGAGCATGTGCCTGCACACTGGCATACATACACACATCACATATGTTAAACATACTCCCCCACACAAAATGAATACATGAAATACCATTTTTTAAAAAATGCCCTTTGAATGTTTCATATAAATGTATGGGCTGAAGGCTCCCAAATGAGAGTTCCTTGTCAAAAATTAAACACCACACAGCAATGCAAATACTCCTTAGTTTTGACAAAAAGGAAAACTTTAAGTAGGACTCAGAAATTCAATTTATAATTTCTTTGGAAATAATATATATGTATGCTTTTAGTTTTTAGTTTGTTCGTTTAACTTTTCTGGGTCCTATTTTATATTTTGGCAAGAAAAAAACAGAGAAGGGAGTGGAGAAGAGAAAGAGGGAGACAGGGGAAGGGTAGAGATGGGAGAGGGAGGCTGATTCTGCCATTCTGCCATTCCATGTATAGTATAAAGAACATAAATGAACTTTATGATAGATACATGAACCTTCATATTAGACACACTGGCTGCAGTTGCAACATCATGTAGAATGCACTCACCCTAAATCATGCAGAGGTAACTTATGGAAGCAACCTTTACCAACACTAACAAGGCTAAGACTTTGAACATGACTTACAGACAGACCCTAGCTAGGGTCAGTCTGGCTGGTCCTGAATTGGCTTGAAATGACCACATCATGTTTGCTTTGACTTTGTCTGTGACTTTGGCTCAGTGAGCTTTCTTTGTTTTGTTTTTGAGATTTCATTTATTTTTTTATTTTATATAAATGAGTGTTTTGCCTTCATTTATGTATGTACGTGCACCACGTGCAAGTCTGGTGCCCTCAGAGGCAGAAGAGGGAGTTGGATCCCTGGAAATTGGGCTCTATAGGTGGTTGTGAGCCACCATGTGGATGCTGGGACTCAAACTGGATCCTTTGCAAAAGCAAACAGTGTTCCAGACCACTGAGCCATCTCCAGCTCCACATTTGTAACTTCTTACTTTATTGATTAACAAGATATTTACACAGTGTACACCCGACAGAGCCTAAGGACACGGTACTCATCAATCTTGATGGCATGTGCAGTTTTTGAGTAACCGACAATGAGCATAAGTTGCTGTAGTATAAGAAGCACATTAATGCTCCCAAAGAAAGACAGGTGACGTCTCGAGAGAATGCAGTCACCCAGGCAGTGCTAGAGAGACGTGACAATGTCGAGGTTAGGAATCGGGGTGGGATTTAATCCTTGCTGCCCTAACTCAGAAATCTTGAGGAAATGTCATGTCCAAGACGACAGCATTTCTCTGAACATTCAGATCAACACTCATGGAGTTTATGTGCTGGGGCTGTTTTCTAGGGGTGTGTGTGTG